>LZPO01034945.1:268064-299257 GCA_001675575.1 Neotoma lepida
TATATATATATATATTTATTTATTCTAAGAAATCTAGAGATGATTTAAAGCATATGGAAAAGGTGTAGATGCTGTATGTGAATACTATACCGTTAGAGGTAAGGATTTGAGTATTCAGAGCTTTAGAACCTGAAGCAGTCCTTAAACTCCAGAGACAGAGGACAACTGCAATGTCCTTTTTTTATTGCTCAAAGGTATTCTGTTTGGGCATATTACTTTTTAACTCATCACAAAGTGAAAAACACGTGGGCTGTTTACAGTTTTGGTGGGTTTGATTAAAAAAGGTGTCAAATATTTGTGCATGTGTTTTGTGTGACATGGGTTTTCCTATGGCATACTTTATAGGAGTGAGATTGCTGCATCACATGGCAAGTGCACAAATAACCCTATAGGAACCTGTCTTACTCTCTAGGATCAAGGTACTACAGCTCAAGGACTGTGGTGTTGATAAAACCTGCTGGAATTCAGTCAGAGCCTCTCCAAGGATGAATTTTACCTCATTCCCTTCACTCCTGATGCTGGTTGTACATCCAGACAGGGAGATAAAAAGTTCTGTTGGTTGAGCATCTGTCCTCTTTCTTTGGTACTTAGTGTCACTGGAAAAGTAATGCATGGCCATAGAACCAGAAATGCCTAACAGAAAGATTTGAATTCCTAAGCTTCATCGACAGAAGCAGAAAATCAATAGAAGGGGGTGAATGACAAGCTTGCTGTATTTTTGTTGTAGAAACCTAGGGTTTGGCCAGCAAGATGTAAAGGCNCTTGTTGCCCAGCTTGATGNCCTAAATTTAATCTCTAGAACCTACAAGGCAGAAAGAGAGAACCGCTTCCCACAAGTGATCCTCTGACCTCCACACAAGTGCCATGGAATGTGCACAGCNACAATACATGATAAATAAATAAATGTAATGATAATAAAAAAGGAAGAAAAAAGAGGTTCAGGGAACCTCTCAGAAGATGAAATGGAAAAATGGTAAGAGCTAAAAGTTCAGGGGAACTTCTGGGCAACAGTGTCTTCTGGACACCACAGGATGCTTGCACTCATGAACTCACTGCAGGTGTGGATGCCTGCACAAGATCAGGTCAATTAATATTCTAGCATGCCTGAGGGAGGAGCTCCTTAGGCTAACCTTAACTGAGTATTGATAGTTGAGGGCTTCTGGGGAAGAGTCATTCTTGGGGTGTGGCCCATAGTAGGTTGTCCATGCTCCAGTGGATTACTGGTTTACATTCAGACACGTATANCACTAACAGGACTGAGTGGGCTGTTGAAACAACAACAAAAATCCCATGAAGATGGAATGGGGGCCATGTGGGAGAGGTCTGGGAAGATAGTGGGGGTATAAATGATTAAAACACATTGCATGCATGCATGAATTTCTCAAAGAGTAAAAAATAAAAGAGGCCTGAGGGTGTAGCTCAGTCAGTGGTGATTGCGTTCATGAAGGATCTAGGTTCAATTTCTAGGTAGAGGGAGAGGACAGGGAGAGGGGGAGGGGGAGGGAGAAAGAGAAACAGGTGAAGAAGTTTATTTGGTTATCCTGAAAGAACTGGAAGAACGGGACTCAGCTGCATGATTTTTGTCTTCAAGTATCTCTTAGGAAGAATAAAATTTATTTATTTTTCTGGATTATTCCCAGGAAAAAGCATTGCTGATATTTATGAATCCTAGACAGTTGTAAATTTGATGAATGCTTTTGACCCAATAAAAACTTTCAGGGATAATATGTAAACACTGTTAGAAAACTTGAGTTTTGTTATCTTCCTAGAGGTTGCATATAGAAACACTAGGTTAGCAGATCTCAGTTTATTAAGTTTTAAAGAACTTTCTAATGATTTGTACTTTCTGGTGCTGACTTGGGGTTCTTCTTCTTCTTCTTCTTCTTCTTCTTCTTCTTCTTCTTCTTCTTCTTCTTCTTCTTCTTCTTCTTCTTCTTCTTCTTCCTCTTGTTCTTCTTCTTGTTCNTCTTCTTGTTCGTCTTCTTCTTCCTCCTCCTTTTCCTTCTTGCTATGTTAGACTTTAACTCTCAGAGATCTGCTTGCCTTTGCCTTCTGCATGCTGGGATTAAAAAGGTCTGCACCACCATGCCTGGCTCTCTGACTTAGGTTGAGTAGTTAGTAAGCTCCCTATCACTTGACAAGTTCATGTTGAAGCTTGGTGTTACTGTGATGGCTTTCATCTTATAAATGTGGTGGTGTTTTGGCTAGATCAACTCTAATTCTTTTAAAGCCTCAAGAATTATTTGATTCTGAATTTTATAATGAAAGCCTCATATAACACAATTGATCTATAAGGCTTATGGTGATCCTGTTCACAGACATTGGCATTCATGAATGGTTTTTAGAGTATTTGATTTATTTTTAGGACTTCTGCTTGATTTCTTCTTCGTCTGCCTTGTAATTTTCATTAGCTTCATTTGGAGTTCTTTTTTGGTTTGGCTCCATAGACCAGTACCCATTTTCATTGCAGCAATAAAGCTTTGAGGCTGGAATATAAAATCATATAGTAGTTATCAAATTTCCCTGGCCTGTTAGTTCCTAAAGAACAGAAGATGGAGTATTTTAGGATAGTCTTATGAAGGGGTCTTCTTCGTAAGGCTACTGAACTAAGGTCACTGAATTCTTTCCAGTTTGTTAAAATCATATATTCAAGGATTTTGTAAAGACATTTGTGGTAATTACTATATATTATACTGGGTGGAGAAACAGTAAGAATGAGAGTAAGATATTTGGATGCTGCAACAACTCAGATCATTTTTGACGCAGGACCTCCTGGAGCTCAGATTGGCTTTTAACTTGATATGTAACTGAGCATGTTACTATCTCCATCTCCTAAGTACTGGGATGTTAGTCATGTGCAACTATATCTGGCCTTTGTGGTGGTGGAGACTGGATTCAGGGCTTTCTGCATGGTAGGCAAGCACTCTGCCAACTGAGAGCTACATCTCTAATCCAAAAGATTTTAGCCAGAACCTGTTAATCCTGATTTACTACATTGCCACATTAAAGGAATAGACAATGGCCAATTTTCAATCTGTGGGAGTTCTCCTAGCTTCATTAAACAAAAGTTTTGCTTAATGATAATTACTTTGTTTGGGGCTTCCAGATCTTTTAGGGACAAAACTGCCTTTATTGTGTTGCTCAGGAAAGCACAAAGAATGACTCTCTCAGAAGGTGGACACTTCCTTGAGAAAAGAAACTGAGAGATGCATTGCTATGGAAGCATTCATTATTATGTCATTCGGATGTGTAACAAGAGGTTTAATTAACACTTGAAATGTACTGAACAAATGTAGTATTAACCGTTTCATTTTCACGAACTGAGTAGTTAATTGAGAGATTTCCAAAAGTAGATTCTACCACAGGGAAGCAACATGCTTCACAAAATGACAGCCATTTCTTGGCATTATCATGAAGTAGTGGAGTCAGGAGAACAATGTGTGGGATCTTGGAATCAGAGGAATAGCTAGAGATTGTCCAGGGAAGGGCACCTGGTCCAAATGAAGAGAACACAAGTGCTGCCATCTGAGGACAGTCTAAAAATATGTCCTCTCATCTGTCTGCCAATATGCAGGCCAAAATGTAGAATGATTGATGTCTGTCAAATTAGGAAAGTTGTGTGTAATTGGAAACAGACTTAAATGCAAATCAACTAACATATGTGAATTGGATTTAAATAGTTCCTGGCACATAGTAGGTGCTCAACAAATGTTAATTCTCTGCTGTGCAAGCTTCTTTTGGAGTTTAAAGAAGGAAATTTAAATACAAGTAAAGTGAAGTATAATTTTCTTCAGGTAATAAGTATGGAAATTGATATTGGAAGATTTTGGTGGAAACTGTGTAGTAGTGTCAAAATGGACTTGGATAATGAGTACTAGAGAGTTGATATGTTACGATCATAGGAAATGAGTTAGGATATCTTTAGCTGGTGGGACAGTTTCTANATTCTAATCCTGTTTGTTGTTTGTGGTAGTTTGAATGTAATTGCCCTCCATAATCTCATAGGGAGTGGGACTATTAGAAAGTGTGGCTTTGTTGGAGTAGGTGTGGCCTTGTTGCAGGAAGTGTGTTACTGTGGGGTGGGCTTTGAGGTCACCTATGCTCAAGCCATGCCCAGTGTCTCAATTCACTTCCTGANGCCTGCACAAGATGTAGAATGCTCAGCTACCTCTCCAGCACTGTGTATGACTGCATGCTGCCATCTCCCACCATGATGATAATGGACAGAACCTCTGAACTGTAAACAAGTTAAATGTTTTTCTTTTTAAGAGTTGCCATGGTCATGGTGTCTCTTCACAGCAATAGAAACCCTACCTAAGACACTGTTGTTCTTAGCTTAAGACACATTTGTTAAGTAGATTTTTAGAAAAAAATAGGAGAATAGGCTAGGCATAGTGGCACACACCTTTAATCACAGCACTTGGGAGATAAAGGCAGGAAGATCTGTGTGAGTTCAAGGTCAGTCAGCCTGGTGTACATAGTGGGTTTCAGGACAGCCAGAGCTGCATAGTGAGATCCGATCTCAAACACTAAAACAAACAAACAAACAAACAAAAAGAAAGAAAAAATCATTGTGATATCATGATTTACTCACACTATTCTTAAATTTTAATAACAGTCAATAACAGTATTTTTCTGTGTAAATAAAGCAATTTCCTCAACAGTACATGAACGTTTGATGAGCTGATTTTACCTAGTAACACGAACATCTTTCCATGTCAGAAAACCTTGTTTGTGAGAATTTCATGTGATTGGAATCCCATGACATGAAGACTGTCCTGTGAGCTATATAATCAATTGCCTGTAGCTGGACCTTGGAAATTTCTTGAAGATTTTGCTATTAGAGAGAACATCTCCATACCAGTCTGTGTAATTTAATTCTAGGATGGAGTTTTGCTGTGTAGCTCACACTGGCCTCAAACTCATAATTCTGCTTCAGCTTCCAGAATATTGGGATTACTGTAATATGCTACCATGCCTACCTTAAAAATGTTTTATTAGATTGAATTCCTAGAAATGAAAGAACATAAAAATTTAAGCTTTAAATAGGTACTACCAAATGCCATCAAGAAATATTGTAATAGTGACATGTACTGTCATTACAGCTACTCAAACTATTCATTCCCCAAATGTCCAAAAATGAATCTGTAAGAAATTAATTTTCCAAATTTAAATTTAAAATGTTGTAATTTTAGCTTACAGTGATCACCGGATAATATTAAATATTTTCACGTGTTTATTTTTAGGAGTAAAAGATAGTGCCACTTTCCTTACTTTATTCAGTGTTGACTTGATATATTTAACTCTTTTTTTTGAGATGTTCTCACTATGCAGAATATGCTGGATTTGAAGTCACAAAGGTCCACCTGCTTTCTGAGTGCTGGGATTAAANAAGAGTGCCACCACACCCAGAGTATAACTGTTTCTTATTAATTTATAAGATTTCTAATTGTTGCAGGTAATTGATATTGTTTTATACCNTTTCATATTTGAGAATTGTCACTTGACTTTTGGCCAGCTTTCTATCAGACACCAACAAGAACAAGATGCTCTGTTTATTCAGTGGAGGTAGAAATAACAATAGTATCTAACTTACGGGTTGTTGGGAAGATTCTATTGCATATGTGAAATAAAACTGAGCACTTAGCAAAATTGGTGTGAATAGGTGAAACAAAAGTTAGATCAAGTGAACAATGACAGCCTATTTCCCTCTTCACTGAGAAAATATAATACTTTTCTTTATTTTAAAATTTTGATTGATTCTTCTATCAAGTTCAGTATATCTGGTTTTATGTTAAGGTCTTTGATTCACTGGACTTCAGTTTTGTGCAGGGTGATAGATATGGATCTATTTGCATTCTTCTACAAGACATCCAGTTTGACCAGTATCATTTGTTGAAGATGTCTTTTTTTCCATTTGTATTTCTGGCTTTTATATAAAAAACATCAGGTGTCCATAGGTTTGTGGACTACTGTCTCTGTCTTCAATTTGATGCCATTGATCAACATGTCTGTTTTTATGCCAATACCATGAAGTTTTTATTACTATAGCTCTGTAGTACAACTTGAAATCAGGTATGATGATACCCCAGTAGTTCTTTTATTGTTCAGGATTGTTTTAGCTATCCTGGGTTTTTTATTTTTCCACATGAAGTTGAGACTTGTCCTTTCATCATCTGTGAAGAACTGTGTTGGAATTTTGATGGGGATTGCATTGAATCTGTACATTGCTTTTGGTAAGATTGCCATTTTTACTATGTTGATCCTACCTATCCAAGAGCATTGGAGATCTTTCCATTTTCTGATATCTTCTTGGTAGAATGGCCACTTTTACTATGTTAACCCTACTGATCCATGAGTATGGGAGACTTTTCCTTCTTCTTCAATTTCTTCAAAGATTTGAAGTTTATATCATACAAGTCTTTCACTTGCTTGACTAGAGTTACCCCAATGTATTTTGTATTATTTGAGGCTATGGTGAAAGGAATTGTTTCCCTGATTTCATTCTCTGCCCTTTTATCATTTGTGTTTAGGAGTGATACTGAGTTTTTGAGTTAATTTTGTATCCAATCAACGTGTTGAAAGTGTTTATCAGCTGTAGGAGTTCCCTGGTAGAATTTTTAGGGTCACTAATGCATACTATCGTATCACTTGCAAACAAGGATGCTTTTACTTCATCTTTTCCAATTTGTATGCCCTTGATCTCCTTCAGTTGTCTTATTGTTCTAGCTAAAACTTCGAGTATTATATTGAATAGATAGAGAGAGAGAGAGTGGACAACCATGTCTTGTTCCTGATTTTAGTGGAATTCCTTTGAGTTTCCTCTTCACTTAATTTGATGTTGGCTATAGGCTTGCTGGTAATTACCTTTATTATGTTTAGGTATATCTCTTGTATCCCTAATATCTCCAGGACTTTTATCATGAAGGGTGTTAGATATTNTCAAAGGCCTTTTCTGCATCTAATGAGATGATCATGAGTTTTTTTTTCCCTTTCAGTTTGTTTATATGGTAGCTTATATTGACAGATTTTGTATGTTGAACCATCTCTATATCTCTGGGATGAAGCTTACTTAATAGTGGTGGATGATCTTTTTGATGTGTTCTTGAGTTTGGTTTGCAAGTATTTANTGAGTATTTTTGCATCTATGTTCATCAGGCNAATTGGTCTGTAATTCTCATTCTTTGTTGAGTCTTTATGTGGTTTGGGTATCAGGTTAACTGTGGCCTTACAAAATGAATTGGACAATGTTCCTTCTGTTTCTATTTTGTGGAATAATATGNGAAGTATTGGCTTTAACTATTCTTTGAAAGTCTGATAGAATTTTGAGCAAAAACCATGTGGCCCTGGGATTTTTTTGGTTGGGAGAGTTTTAATGATTTCTACTGTTTCACAAGAGGTTATAGGTGTATTTAAATTGTTTATCTGATCTTGATTTAACTTTGGTAAGTGGTATCTATTGAGAAAAATTATCTGTTTCTTTTAGATTTTTTAATTTGGTCAAGTTATTAATTTGGTCAGGCTATTAAAGTATGACATAATGATTCCTTGGATTTCCTTGGTGTCTGTTGTTATGTCCCCTTTTTGTTTATGATTTTGTTAATTTGAATATTCTCTATTTGTCTTTTAGTTAGTTTTGGCGCAAGTTTGTCTACCTTGCTGATTTTTCTCCAAGAATCAACTCTTTGCTTCATTGATTTTTTTCATTGTTTTCTTTGTTTCTATGTATTGATGTCAGCCCTCATTTTGATTATTTCTTGCTGTCTACTCCTTTTGGTTGTGCTTACTTCTATTTTATTCTAGAGCTTTTAGGTGTGCTGTCAAGTCTCTAGTACACGAGAACTCTCCAATTTCTTTCTAAGGGCTCTCAGTGTTATGAACTTCCATCTTAGCACCACATTCATCGTGTCACATCAGTTTGGGTATTCTGTGTATTCACTTTCATTGACTTCTAGAAAGTCTTTAATTTCTTTTCTTAATTACTATCTTGACTCATTTTTTTCATTTAGTAGAGAGTTGTTCAGTTTCTATGAGTTTGTAAGCTTTCAATTGTTTCCATATTGTTGGAAATGTTGTTGATATCCAGCTTTAATCCATGGTTGTCTGATAGGATGCAGTGTTTATTAAATTTTCTTGGGTCTGTTGAGACTTGCTTTGTGACTGAGTATGTGGTCAGTTTTGGAGAAAGTTTCATGAGGTGCTGAGAGGAAGGTATATTCTTTAGTGTTTGGGTGAAATGTTCTGTAAATATCTGTTAGGTTCATTTGGTTTATAAGATCTGTTAGCTCCAGTATTTCTCTGTTTAGTTTTTGTCTGGATGACCTGTCTGTTGGTGAGAGTCCAGTACTGAAGTTTCCCATTATCAGTGTATGAGGGTCAATATGTGATTTAAGCTGTAGTATTGTTTCTTTTACAAAAGAAAAGTTGGTGCTTTTGTGTTTGGGGCATAGATGTCAAGAATTGCAACGTCATCGTGGTGGATTTTTCCTTTGATGGGTATGCAGTGTGTTTATCTCTTTTGATTAGTTTTGGCTTGAAGTATATTTGTAGGATATGAAAATGGCTACACCAGCTTGCTTCTTAGGTCCATTTGCTTGAAAAGTCTTTTTTCCACCCTTCTATTCTGAGGTAATGTCTATTCTTGATGTTGAGGTATGTTTCTTGGATGCAGCAGAAAGAAGGTTCCTGTTTTNGAATTNATTCTGTTAGTCTGTGTCTTTTTATTGAGGGAACTGAGATCACTGATATTGAGAGATATCAATGACCAATGTTTGTTGATTCCTGCTATTTTGCTGTTGCTGCTGTTGTCGTAGTTTTGTGTGTGTGTGTGTGTTTCTCTTCTTTTGATTTTGCTGGCATGAGATTATTTATTTATTTATTTATTTATTTATTTATTTATTTATTTTTAATCTCCTTGGATTGGTGTTTTCCTCCTAGTACCTTTTGTAGGGCTGGATTTGTAGATGGATGTTTAAATTTGACTTTATCATGGAATATCTTATTTTTTCCATCTGTGGTGATTGAAAGTTTTGCTAGGTATAGTAGTATGAGCTGCCATCTGTGGTCTCTTAGAGTATGCAGCACATCTGTCCAGGCCCTCTGGCTTTTAGCGTCTCCTTTGAGAAGTCAGGTGTAATCCTAATAGATCTGTCTTCATATGTTATTTGGCATTTTTTTTTTTGCAGCTTTTAATGTTCTTTCTTAGTTCTGTGTGTTTAGTGTTTTGACTATTATGTGGCCAGGGACTTTCTTTTCTNATCCAATCTATTTGGTGTTCTTCATGTTTCCCGTACCTTGATAGGTACCTCCTCCTCCAGGTTATGAAAATTTTCTTCTATGATTTTTTAAAAATATTTTCTAGGCCTTTGAGCTGGGATTCTTACCCTTTCTTGATTCCTATTTTTCTTAGATTTGATCTTTTCATGGTGTCTCAGATTTCCTGGATGCTTTGTGTCAGGAATGTTTTAGACTTAATCTTTTCCTTGACTGATGAATCCTTTTCTTGTATCATCTCTTCAATGCCTGAGATTCTTCCATCTCTTGTATTCTGCTGGTGAAGCTTGCCTTGGTAGTTCTTGTTAGAATTCTTTAATTTTCATTTCCAGATTTTCCTCAGTTTGTGTTTTCTTTACTGCTTCTATTTCCATTTTCAGGTCTTGAACAATTTTATTCATTTCCTTCAACTGTTTGCTTTTTCTTGTCTTTCTTTAAGAGATTTATTCATTTCTCCCAATTGTTTGTTTNTATTTTCCTGGATTTCTTTAAAGGATTTATTCATTTCCTCTTTAAGGACCACTATCATCTTCACATAGTTTGTTTTAAGGTGTTCTTCTTGTGGTGCAGCTGTGTTGGAATATTCAGGTCCTGGTGCGGCAGGATAGCTGGCTTCTCATGGAGACATATTATCCTGGCTGCTATTGATTGTGTTCTTATGCTGGTGTGTAAGCATCTGGGTTTGGGGTGATTATAGGTCTGAGTGATGATTTCTGGGTTTGTATTTTGTTCAGTGGGGTGTTCTTCCTTGGTTTCTGTTTCCTCTCTGCATTTTCAGGGTGTGATGACTGTGTGTTGCCTGTTTTACTGGCCTGCTTGGCTAGTATGTTCACAGGTAATGCATGCTAGTATTGGAGGCTGGGATTCAGGAATTTGTGTGTGTGTGTGTGTGTGTGTGTGTAGGTGTCAAAAGGGCATGGTCTGTGGGACCTACAGGACATGGAGACAGGGAGTAAGGGAGTAGCTGGTAATCTCTTGCAGTGTTAGAGAGGAAATCAAGGTATTAAGTCTTGGGGACAGAGAGAGTGGAGAAGGTCTGTGGNCAGCCCACCTGGTTTTCTGGCAGGTGTGACCTGTGTTTGAGCAGGAGGAGTCCACCTGAGGTGGGGGCTGGAAAACAGTAATGAGTTAGGGGAAGGAGGTCAGGAGGGATGGTCTGTGGGATCCACAGGAGGGGATGGTCTGTGATTGAGCAGGGGGATGACTATAAAATATTTTATTTGAGGAGTATTGCCAAACTTTTATCTGGCTGTTATTATTGTCATGGTGTCAATTGTTAACTTGACACACCCAGAGCAAGGAACTACAATTTCAGGAATCACTCCCATCAGATTGGCAGGTGAGCTTGTCTGTGGGGGGGCATTTCTTAATCAGTGATTGCTGTGGGAGATCCCTGCCCACTCTGGCTGNTCCTAACCCTGGGCAGGTGGGCCTGGGCTGTCTGAGAAATATATCTGAACAGTCACAGGAGGTAAGCCTGCAAGCAGCATCCTTCCAGGGCCTCTGCTTTGGTTTCTGCCTCTAGGTTCCTACGTTGGATCCTTCAGTCATGGACTGTATCCTGTAAACCAAGTGAACCCTCTCCTTCCGAGGTCATCTCTGTCAGGGCTTTGTCACAGAGGCAGAAAGCACCTAAGACGGTAGGCTGGCAAGTCAAAAAATGCTGATGAATTTCTGGGCTTTCAGCAAGGGCTTCACTTCAGAGGCAACAACNCCTGGCAGTTGTCCCAGTGGGGAAAGACTGAGTCTTATTTTACTGNATGATATAGCAAGTTTGTAAGATGGGTGGGAGCCTTTTATGAGGATAATTAGGGTCTTTGCTAAGACTAAGAGTAGGGCTCGGTTGGGACAATGTTCACAGACAACAATATAACAAAGCCAGTCCTTCGACCTTAGGAGAAGACCTGCAGTGTCACTGTTACCCTGTGGGTGCTGTAGGAACTTTTTTTTTTTAATCTTTATTTTTTTTCCAAACAATATGTTTTTCTTCATGAATTTTTTTCTGGGAGATAGAAATTGTTGACAAACATCTTCCTTGTCATTTTTTTTACCCCTTTTATCTTGAGCTTTTTGTAACACACAGACAGCAATACTCATAGTTTCCTGTGGTAAATTATTATTTATTTATTTTGAAGCTTAGATTGGCCTCAGACTCTAGATCCTTCTTCCTTAGCATCCCGAGTGCTGAGATTAGAAGTGTGAAAATTGTTTAAGATAAATATGTCCATATGTACTCCCAGATTTCATCACATAAAGCCCAGGAAAGCAGCTTCAGCAGCTGTTTGGAACTGAGGGGAGAATGGGGGTGCAGAGAGGGAACTGCTGAGCAGAGCGCTGTAAACTTCCACATTTCCAGGTTAAGAATTAAGTGGTACTGAATACCGGATCAAGTGCAACAAAAGTGCCTACCCTGGAAGGACATGTTATGTAATTGCAGAACACAAGTTAGAACCNTTTAAAAGTGATTATTTTGAAATTCATATAAAAGAAAACATGGCACTGTGAGGGTAGTGATAGAGAAATAAAAATAAGAGCTTCCAAAACAGAGTGACAGGAAGCGGATGGGAAGTAGTGTGGTTAGTGATGGAGTCCTGCCTCTGGTCTGTAACCATGAAGAGCAGGGCAGCCTCTCACATGTTACTGCGTTTCCTGGTTCTATTTTATTTTTCTGGAATGCTGTTGGTGTAGGGTTGTTTTCCCTCCTCTTAAATAAATAATCATAGGTAACAAACTCTTGTTTTCAAATAAACAGTCACTTAAACCGTATTATAGAGCACATATTTTAATTAAAGAACCCACACACTTTAAAAAAAAAAGCAGCAGACTTGAGCACAAATTGTTATTTTGAATCAACCTTTTGATTTACCCCTAGGGAGGGTTATTTTGGTTTCTATATTTAAGGAAACAAGTTAAAATGCGTAGATTGATAGAGAAGAGTTAGAAATTCCAGGATACTCCCCACTCCAGGAATAAGTGCCTGGGGATGCCAGAGAGGCAGTTTTCAGGGATGACTTTACCACTCCACTTCCTGTTTCCAAGATTTAGGTGCCATTAATTAGTGAGGCTAAAAAGCATCTAGTTCTCCACCAGGTTTAAATGCTGATAAATCACGAAAGGCATGGTTTTATATGGGCAAGGATGCAGTCTACATTTTTTCCCTGAGTAAAGTGTGCAGAAAACCTGCTTAAATGGACCATATAATTTTTAATGACTCAGACATTCAGTCCTCGGAAATGAACCAAGGATGATGAATCTTGGAGGCTGGTGATGGGTGTTAGTCATCACATCATGAGATTAGAAATCACCTGAGGAGACATTGGAAAGGTAGTGGCTTGACAGGATTAGACTGTAGCTGACTTTGAAGAATGTAGAACAAATTAAAGATGTTTGATTATAATCAACATCAAAAAATTGCTTCCTAAAAATTGGGAGATAATAGTAAGATAGTCAGACGTTCGGTTACAAAGAATCTGTTTCTCATATTATCATGGAAATTACTATTAACATTTTAGCCCACATATTACTGACAAGAAAATGTCCCCATTTCGTACCTTTCCTTTTGCTGACTTTTGACCTTTGATTTCTCAAGTACACATAGGTCAGTTGCTCACACTTCTGCTGTTATTTCACTGGCTGTGTGCAGGATGAAATATGCACTGGTTAGCCCAAGAGGAAAGCAAGTTTTGTGCACCATTAAAAAATAAATGAATGCATTCCTTCTTTTATTTAATTGGATATAATTTTTTTGCATTTTTATTGGAAGTATATTCTTCTCTCCTGCAATACATCCTGACCANAGTTTCCCCTCCTTCCACTCCTCTCAGCCCCCACATCTCCCTTCTCCTCTAGATCCACCCTCCCTCTGTCTCCCATCAGGAAAAAGCAGGATAGAATATTCACTGATTAGCCCAAGAGGAAAGCAGCTTTGTGCACCATTAAAAAATAAATGAATGTATTCCTTCTTTTATTTAATTGGATATAATAATTTAAAAATATATTAACCCTGTTCCCAAAGATCATAAAAAGGAAGGAATATGGAAAATTAAAGAACTAGGTAAATTAGAAAAGCTTAAAATGGCCAGGTAGCTAGTGAAGAAAAAAATTAAACATATTGTATACACAATTGATTCCAATGCAGTCGTGGAGCCTCAGTGAATAGCTATTGTTGCTCAGCAGGGCGTCCTGTCCCTTAGGAATTGGGACAATTTAACTAGCACAGGTACGTTACCAAGCAAAGCAAATTCTCAAATTCATCCTTAAAAAGAGGAAAGTGGTGGATAACCTGATTGATTTTAGCTTGAGATATTGCTGATAGATGCTATAATGAGAAAATCAGCTTCCATGTTTGATTGTGGGTGGGACAGCCAAACACAGATTCACTCACAGCATTCCACATCTCATAAGATTATTAAAATTGTTCAAAGTTGGGCATAATTTCAAGGGCAAAACAAAAGTTAAGGGATCAAAACTACAAAATTATGCAGAATGGCAAGCCTGGGGACTAAGGTATTGCAGTATCCAATATAAAACCATAAAGGTCAAGAAAATGGACATTTGACAAATAAAAATTAGGTTTGTTGAGATGAGAAATGAGAAATGAATCATGCCAAAAACTATAGACAATTTTAATATGTATGAAAAGGCTCAGAGTTCACAATATAGAAGACATATTGGTTCATATTGATAGAGTTGAAGAATACAGATATTTGTTGATTAAATGTTATGTAAATTCTTTCATTATAAAAATATTCTTAAGCATATTTCACTTTTTTTAAAGTGGAGAAAAGCAAAGAAAGGAGAAATATTTATTAGAACTGCAAACCAATCATACACTCATATTGTGAGAGAAATATTGACCATATTTACAGGGTATAAGATTGGTCCACTTAGATTTTCTAATTTATATAAGAACACATGTATACACAATCACACACATATAAAATAAATGAATGTGTGTTTGTGAGTATATGTACATTGGCATCATTTTTCTTTCTAATAGAAAACTAAAATTTTGGAACTTTAAATGATAAAATTAAAACATTGTAAATGCTGTACAATTTTTCTCCAGACTTAAAACTTATTGTTCTTTATTGCGCAGATTAGTTTTTGTCAATTTGACACAAGCTAGAGTCATCTGGGAAGAGGAAACCAGTTGAGAAAATGTCTCCATCAGATTGGACTATAGGCAAGTCAGAGGAGCATTTTCTTAATTCATGATTGAATTCATGTGGGAAGGTTCAGACCACTGTGGGTGGTGCCACCCCTGTGCAAGTGGGCTGAGTTATATAAAAAAGCAAACTGAGAAAGCCCTGGTAAGCAAGTCAGTTAGCAGCATTACCTCATAGTTTCTGCTTAATTCTTGCCTCTAGGTTTCTGCCTTGGCCTTCCTCAGTGATGGACTGTGATATGGAAGTATTAAGATGAAATAAACCCTTTCCTCCCCAAGTTGCTTTTAGTCACAGTGTTTATTGGAGGATAGAAAGCAAGTTATAACCTACCTCAAGAATTGATTTAAAATGTGGTGGTTTTATATCTGCTAAGTGAAATTCTTCCTGGTATTGTTGTGTGTGTACTAACAAAGACAACATCTGTAAAGCACTTTCTACAATATCAGGCCTGCAGTGCACTTTTTATAAATAAAAGACTAGTAAAAATGTTATTGGGACAGTGAGATGGCTCAGAGGGTAAAGGTACTTGCTACATGAGTCAGGCAATCTGATTTTGATCCCTGGAACCCATGATAGAAGGAGAGAACTGGTTATGGAATATTATCCTCTGACTCCCACATGTACATTTTCACACCTGCACTCACACATATAACATCACACACACACACACACACACACACACACACACACACACACACTAATGATAGATAAAATGTTCTGAAAATTAGGGAGTAGAATGCTTATAAAACTGGTGAAATTTTTTGAGTGATTGTTACATGGAGTCTGGAGTCTGGCTACTGCAAATGCAAAGCAAAATAAAAAAATTTATTTTTATTTATTAGTTGACTTGATCCAAAATAAACTTTACTGCTAGAAAAGCATTCAGTTTTTATANTCAATTTGATGCATTCATTGACAGATGATTATTTTGGCCCTTTTATATATTATTGTGGTGATATTTTATGTGTGTACCCCAATAAAATTTATCGGAGGATCAGAGGAAAAAGCCAGCCACTATAGTAAACATAGAGGTCAGGCAATTAAATGCCTTTAATCCTATCACTGGGAAGGCAGAGATCCGTCTGGATCTCTGTGAGTTCAAGGCCACACTGGGAACAGAGCCAGGTGTGGTGGTAGATACCTTTAATCCCAGCACTAACCATAAAGATCTGGAGGTCTGTACAGACAGACAGGAAGTGACAGAGCTGGGCAGGAAGAGGAAGTGATGTAGCTGGGCAGAGAGAGGAAATGAGATGGCAGAACAGAAAGGCATATACAGGAAGTAGGTCTCTTTGGCAGAGGTTCTCCAAGTAGTAAGAATGTGGCTGGCTTCTTTCTGCTTTTCTGATCTCTCAGCTTTTTACCTCAATATCTGGCTCTAAGTTTTTATTAATAAGACCATTAATCAATTCATCTACATAGTATTTATCATTCTACTGATGAAAATCAGAAAGTCTATTGTATACTTCTGATTGTGTGAGCAGCATAACTTTTCCTCAAAATGTGTATTCTATTAACTGATTTCTTTAAAATGTTGACTATCAAATATCCTGAGATTTGTGGCAGGATTAAAGATGGACCCTGAAACTCTTGAGTGTTTAGAACTCAGTACACATCAAAGGTAGATAAACACATGAGTCTAGGTGCTTTATTATGTAGATTTCTAGTCTTTAGATCTGTCTAGGCAATCAACTGCATATGAACATAGACGGCTCAGTGGTTAAAAGCACTTGCTGCTCTTCCAGAGAATTTGAGTTTGAGTCTCATCATCCACATGAGGAGGTTCAAAACTGTCTGTCAATACAGCTCCAGGGGATCCAACACCCTCTTTTGGCCTACATAGGTGCATACATACAGACACATGGCAAATACATTACACACACGAATAAAAATAAAAGTAAATCATTATAAAAATATGGCAACAGACAGAAATAACATTGTATAGATGTCTTGAAATGGGAAAACATATGTGTCTGATGCAGAGCATTGGAAATGAGCATAGGTTATCACAGGCTTCTGTATTTTATTTAAATGTGAGAGAAGTTAGATGATTTCATATACAGGATTAAGTGATCATTGATAAAAATACCTACTCAGTGAAGAGAGAAAGCAACCAATGAGCGCACTGTAGCATCAAAGAAGGATGGCATTGGGTTGAACTAGGAGATGACAATAGAAAGGAATCAGGTTCTAAAGAGATTCTGAGTAAATTTGACATGATGGGGAAAGCAATGAGTTAAAGAGAGCCCTTGGGTCCCTTGAATGTGCTGAAGAAATCTATTTTATCAATAATTTAAAGAAAGGACACAGACTAATGCATTTTGGGAAATAAATTAATATTTATTACAATTCCCTACAAAAACAAATNAATANGATTTTTAAAAGTATGTTGTCGCTTTTGCTCTTTGAAAGTGCTTTTTATCCCACCACCCTCAACTTTTTAACTCTGAAAAAAATGTTAACACCAACACCAAGAAGTTAAAAGAAAATAACACAATGAGAAACTAAATACCTTTACAGGTCCTTGCAGGTCCCAGAGGCTAGCCTTTGACCATATTTACTTTCTCCTCCATGTATACTCATAAATGGATACAACTTTGTTCTAAAGTGTTTGAAAATGTGCTGTCTACATCATGAGCCATGCCTCTAATATTTGAGCATGTATTTACTGGGAACAAGGAAATTTTCCTACNTAAACACAGATCAGAGGAACTGAACATTGTTATAATGACACTGATTTAAGTCCAGCCCATACTGAATGTCTCTCAGCTGTCCAAATGCTGCCCTTTCCTGCCTCATTGTTGGATCAATCAAGGATCAAGTAATGTTTCTGTAGTCCCTTTAAACTGAGAAAGGGTTGGCAAACTCTTCTGTAAAGCTCAGATAAGCAAGTAAATATTTCAGTCTTTGTGGGCCACATATGGTGCCTGCTGTAAATACTCAGCACTGCTATTGTGGAGCAAAAGGAACCACAGAAAATATGTTAAATGAGTGAGCATGACTGTGTGCCAATAAAACTTTATTTATGGACTCTGAAATTTGAATTTCACATAAAATTCATGGTTCAAAATATTATTCTGCTTTTGATCCCCCCCAGCAATTTCACAATTTGAGGATCACATTGAGCTATGGTATGTACAAATGCATGCAGTGGCCATAGTTTGGCCTAATCTCTGATTTAGAATAGCCTTCTATCATTTTTTGGTTTTTCATAGGGTGAAAAATTTTGAAAAGTCCATACCTACTATCATGTTTAGTGTCAAAATTGGGTCTGTATGTATCTAAATTATTAAATATGTGAATACTCTCTTAAGTAGTGAAATGCTTTTCCTTATACATAATATGTTAAGAGGCATACGTGATATCAGCTTATGCAGTGGTTTGCCAAGCTTTCATCCTCTTTTTAATTCAGTTTTGTGAGTTTTTTAAAAAAATTGATTTATACATATCCATACAGAATACACTTCTCAATGTAGGACTTATAATCAGAAACATAAAAGTGCAATGATAGATCATAGGTTTTAGACTCAGAAGGAGTGGGGTTCTGATTCATTCACCAGGTGAGTGTTCAGGCAGACTTGGATTCAGACCTTAGTTCCCTTTGCAGCAAATGAAGATTCTTGATATTCTTATGCATTCTTTCACCAGTTACTGAACCGAGTAGTAGATGAGCAGGAAGAGAGCATGTAAGTGAGCAAGGAAAGGAATCTGGGTAACAAACCATTAGTCACTGAAAAGCAGAGGAAGAAGGATGTGGGGAAGCAGTAAGGCAGGAAGACAGGACAGAAACACAGAGGTCAGCCACAGTAGTTGGGACTCCCCACATCATGAAAGCTTTCTTAGTGCTGGATGATTTGGAACCGATGACACAGTTAAACAGATCAAACAGGCAGATTTTTTTCTAAGGCTGTTTGAACTTATGAAGTAATATCACCATTGTCTATCTTTTCAACCTGGCTTTTAAAAGAGGCTGCCTGACTTTTCATAATGTCAGACTAATATTAGAGTGAAATCTTGGAGGTATAACAGGGTAGGTTTGAATGAACTTGGGTAAATCAGAAAGAAAAGCCTATGGCAATTAATGAGCTTGGGAAAATATCCAGGGTTATTATTCAGGGAATCACTTGGCAATATCCCATTCTATACTTTGAATTTTAAGATGATTTCAAATTTAGTTCTTGTGATTTACAGCAAAGTAGAAATTGGCAGCTGTTTCACAGACCAGATGTAGTTTTTAATGAAGACATTTTGATTCAAAATCATTCTTCTCAAAAACAGCAAAAGAAATGAGGGGAGTAAAGACTAATATTGGCATGCTGCTGATAATTTTTTGCATTGAGAAATTATCTTAACTTATAACACGAATTTGCAATCAGTATCAAATGGCACCATAGAATTCAGACGTATGACAAGAAAGTCAAGTGGAGTTTAGATAGAACCAGCTAGTCTATGTTGATACAGGCTATATTGATAAAGAGAAAAGCCAAGGGCATATACCAAAATAAATTAGTGCTAACTGACCATTTTTTTTCCAGTTTAATTTTGGGAAAACAGAGCAGGATGTGCATGTGTCTAAAATATGGTGCACATGCACTCACAGCGGTGTGGCTTATGCACTAAATGCCCACACAACTGCAAGTATCTACACCCTGGAGGTTGGTTTGCTCAGCTGCGTAAAGGCATACCAGTGTTCCCTTATCTGTTGAATCAACCTCTTAGAAATATGGTCCAAAATACAAAATAAGTGAAAAAAAGACATTGAGCAGCAATCTAGACAATATAAGAGTCATTCAACAAAGTTTATATGTACTTCATACCAGTTCAAATGTTTGTTTCGTCTAGAAATACGAAGTAGGCACCGTGTAGTGTGGATTTAGAGAAATGTAGGTGCATGTTTCCCAATTGGGCACTGCAGTGAGTAAGGGGAGTTCTGGTGCCCTAAAAAAATCCCATTTCTAAATTTCTGGAAACTGTGACTATGTTATATTTCACGCCGAAGGGGACTTTGTAGATGTTAGTAAGGTAAAGATTACAAACTGGGACACTATTCAGGATTATCCAAGTTAGACTAATGCAATGTATCTTCAACAACAAAAACTTGCCTGTGGTTAGAAGGAAAGGTGACTGTGGAATGGTCAGAAAGAAAGACTACTGGTGGATATAGTAGAAGGTAGAGTGAGGTGAAGACCAAGACAAGGAATGCAATTAGCCTCTTGAAAAGACGGAAACACACCCTGCAGCCTGAAAAGGGATGCAGTCCTGTTGGTTACTTTCATCAGACTCAATGAGCCATGGGGTGAATTTGTAGGCTGGACAACTGTAAGATAACAAATGTTGTTTTAAGTTATGAAATCTCTATTAATATTCTCTAGTACACCAGGAGTTAAATATAGCCATTAATGCTTTGTCTCAGGCCAGGATGGTATTCAATCTTATAATATCTAGGGGCTTAGACTGAGTAGAAATGTTTATTTCTTTATATAGCCGTGTGTAGTAGAGCCACAGTTTCTTTCCAGTGTTTTTCCGTTCACAGCAAACAAAAAGAAGAGGAGAAGAAAAAGCAGCACAAATATAAGGTCACAGCCCTGTTTTACCGAGCAACTCTCAGTTTTCTGCCATCTCAAAGCCGTCTTGACCCATACTTATTTTTGTAATTGGGCAAATGAGCTCATGAAGAACTTATCTAAGTGTAGCCNCTCTTTGAAAATAGAACTGGGGATATTTATTCACAGAAACCAAGCTCCCTTGATAGCAGCATAAAAACACATGAGGTTTGTGGGAGAAGTGGATTGCAGTAGGCTGTTTCTACGGCCATGGGAGTGGAGGTGGTAATAGAGCCGTGGAAGAAAAGACTACAAAAGTCGTGGAGGGCAGTGACTTTCAGACCTGGTCATGAATAACTTTGGGGGAACTTTTAATAAGTAAAGATTTGCCACAGCTGACTTTCTGGAGGGAGGTATTCTTCATACACTGCAGTTTTACAGGCAATTCTCATGTGAAGGACATTTATTTTGGATCTATGTAATCTAACTGTCTACTTAAAACAGTAATTCTTTATATGCTATTACAACAAATCACTCGACAAACATTTGGGGATATGTAGGTAAGTAAATATAATTTATTATCATTCTACTAGTTTACTAGTGTGGTGATTTCAGGCATGGAAAACATCCAAAATTTAAAACCATGACAATTAGTACATACTATAGTCAGGGTAAAAGACATATGCTTCATGTGCCAATTGTTTTGTAATTTTCTTTTGTTCTTTTTCTTTTTATTGAAAATATTCAACGTATATAGTGACAGGTTCCATAAAGGCATTTTCTTTCAACTCTGTTGAGTCCTTTAGCCTTATTCATTCCTCTACTCTCCCCTTCCTTCCTCTCCCATCTCTCTTTTGCTATCATATTTATATCATATGAATTTTTTATGTAGCTATATGAAGTCTGGGATTCACAAATGAGAAGAAATATGCACTTATTTGAATTTGGCTTATTTTGTTCAATATAATTATCTCCAGTTGTACCTATTTTCTAGAAAATGACAATTTCCTTCTGCTTTCTGATTGAATAAAATTTCTTTGTGCTCATATGCCACATTTTCTTTACCTTTCAACTGTTGACACTGGGGCTGATTCCGTAGCTTGCTGTTGTTAATCATGCTGTGACAAACGTGGTTGTGTATGTACCTGTGTTATGCTGACTTATAGTCCTTTGAACACATACCCAGAATTAGTAGAGCTATGGTAATTCCATTTTCATTTTTTTGAGGCACCTCTACACTGATTTGCATACTGGTGAGACTAATTTGCATTTCCATCAGAAGGATGTAGAAGTTTGATTTCTCCCACACTCTCACCAGCATTTATTATTTGTTTACTTGATGATATTCATTCTGGAGCTAGGTGGAGTCTCAAGTTTCATTTTCTCAAACTTTAAAATATCATTCTTATTTGAAATATGGGGCATGGTGACAGTAAGCAGCTACCGAGCTCCAGCTTTTGTTTGGTGTTGGAAATCTTGCTTTGGATTTACGACTCTTGAGAGTTATAGTTGGGCATGATGATGGGGCCTATAGCCCTAGCTACTTGGTAGGCTGAGATGGGAGGCTGTGTAAGCCCAGGAGTTAGAGAGCAGTCTGGGCTACATAGCCAGGCTCTGCCAAAACCAGAAAAAAAAATACACAAAATATAGGAAAAAAAGATTGTAGACAAAATTTAAACCTCAAGTAGTTAAAAATCAGCTATTTTCATTTTGTGATTATCTAACTGGCTGAAGACTGGTCAGCTATCACATTATCATTTTATTAAACNGAAATAATAAGCTAATACTGCTCTCCTCTGCACCTCACAGATGAGAAGTCATATAGGCAGTAAATATATCTGGTTCTCGAATCTGTGCACTTCCACACTCTCTTGGCTCTCAGAGCACCCTGATGCTCCTGGTTTGATGGTGAATTTCTGCTCACTTGCAGTGGGAGAAGGCCAGAAAGATTCTGGAGGAATTGAAATGATGCTAGAAATGCTGAAACACAAACCAAGACCCAAAAGCCTACTCAGTGGCCAGCCCTATCCTTGTTTATGTTTCGTTCACTGTTATCAACTCCTGCGCCCATGTAGAACATGGCTTCCTTGCAGGTATCACATTTCATACTCTTCTGGTTTCCAGCTCCGATTCTAAATGAGATCTTTTNTTCCTTTTGCCATCATCTTTACTTTCATCATAGAATATACTTATCTAATTCAGCTCTACAATAATTGAAGTTGGGCAATGATGAATCTTGACAGTATTTTTATTAGGACTCTGATAATAGACTTTTTTTTTTTGGTTGAAATTTCCTACCTCAAATACTTCATTGATTTGCTTTCCTAGGTTGACTGATATTTCCTCTTGTCATTCATCAGTTCTTTTGCCAACGCTAAGTGTCCTGTAATCTAAGCAGATAAAAAGTTATCTACTGGTTCAGGTTGGAATCAATGAACCACACTTTCATTTCAGTTTGTGTAGTCTATTATATTCCATTTTGTTTAAACGACTGATTATGAAAATTGTGAAATATGCAAAAATAGAGATTTATTAAGTTATAAATCCCATTTGCCTTCATCTACTTTCAACAATTACCAATATTTTCTTCATCTTGTTCCTTGGAATCAATAAAAATAGTGGTTAATCATATGAATGAAATTATTTTTATCATCCTAATGATATTGCANCTTTTTTTCCTNTGATATTTTCCAAAATCTGGAGTTTGAATTTTCTTTAAGAAACTTTATACTGTCTTTTAAATGGCACTTGCAAGTTACTGTGATTTACATGACATTGTGCAAAATTGTTTTGTTTTTGAAATAGAGTCTCCCTATGTAGCCCTGGCTGTCCTCAGAACTCACTATGTAGATCAGACTGGCCTTAAACTCACAGAGATCTTCCTGCCTCTGCTTTCCAAGTGCTGGGATTCAAGCTGTGTGCCACTACCCCCAGCTGAACTTGTTTTTAATGAACTTTCCAAGAGCATAGGCACATTTATGATAACTTAGGAAATTAAAAATTCTGAGTTTTAGTAAAGGCAGAGTACTCAACTTTGCCTGCTACTTCTTTGTTACTGTCTTGTCTAAAGCTTAAGTCTGACATGTATTTTATTGCATAAGAAAAATGAGAATTTAACCAAGTAACAAATTGAGAATATTATTTAAACTTCTATCCAAAGGGTAGTTGAGAATAAAATGGAATTAGAAGACTTATATGACAATGGTATATTTTCCAGTGTTGGATGAGTGACAGACACAGTTAAGAGTGAAGTCATGTGCTGTTGGTTAGTGAGAGAATGTAAGTATTCTAGTTCCTGATGTGGGGACCTTTTGTTATTCTAAGGATCCTTATAATAGAAGAAAAGGCAATGCTTTGGTATATTTCTAACATTTCTATTCAACTGTCCTTACAAGAATAGGATGAAAAAATTGTAAGTATGATGGCCTTGGGTAAGCTGTGCAATACATGCTGATGTGACAAAAATCTCTTTTTTCCAAGATAAGTACTATTGAGCTGACCAAAGATCTGAAAAATTTATAATTAATAAATATATTGGTGTTATGACCTTGAATGTTTGATTAGCATAATTTTATTGTATGTGAAAACCACTGTATGTAATCATAATCATTATTATCACACTGGTACTAAATTTTCAGGTCAGTGGACCTCTCAGGTACAAGGCACAGGAAAGAGTGAATCAACAGATTANTGTGAAACAGTGGTTCTCAGCCTCCCTAATGCTGTCACTCTTTAATACATTTCATTTTGTGGTGACTCACAACCATAAAATTATTTTTGTTGTTACTTCATAGCTATAATTTTGTTATTGTTATGAATCTTAATGTAAATATCTGTGTTTCCCGATGGGAAAGGGCCACTTGACCCTCAAAGGGTCCGAGTCTCACAGGTTGAGAATTGCTGGTGTAGAATATAGTTGAAGAAGCTTTGAGAAGTAGATTTGGCTGGATGATAGCAAGCAAAGCCTTGAGCAAAGCACTGAAAGGGGATCACAAAGCCTCAATAAGATANTAAAAATCCTAATAGGTGTATAGTTTTTATTCTTCATCTGTGTTAGTAAATTTTAAGATTTTATTTGTTCTGGATTAGATATCAGAACTGGAAATCATGNAGTTCACAGTCAATGTTTTGTGGGCTTTCAACTGTTCTATTAATTGGAGGTTTTGAAAGCCTATTTTAAAAACAGTTGAAAACCAGACACGGTCATGCATGCTTATAATCCTAGGACATGGCATCCGTGATGGTAAGATTACAAGTTTGAGGTCATGTTGGACTGTATAGTAAGAACCTGTCTCAAAATAAAACAATCCTAATGATGTTTGAATAAATTTGCTAATAATGTTTTCCCTTCTTTTTGTTTTTCTTTTTAAATTTTTATTATTAAGAAATTTTCTATTCATTTTACATACCAACCACAGATCCCCTTCTCCTCCCTCCTCCTGCTCTCCACAACCCTCTCCCCCAACCCACCCCCATTCCCACCTCCTCCAAGGCAAGGTCTCTGATGGGGAATCAGCAGAGCCTGGTACATTCAGTTGAGAAAGGTCCAAGCCCTTTGCTCCTGAACCAAGGCTGNGCAAGGTGTCCCACCATAGGCACTGGGCTCCAAAAAGCTNGCTCATGCACCAGGGATGGATCCCGATCCCACTGCCTGGGGGTCCCCCAAACAGTTCAAGCTAAACAACTGTCTGCCTATCCAGAGGGCCTAGTCCAGTCCCATGGGGGCTCCACAGTTATTGGTACACAGTTCATTGGTTTCCACTAGTTTGGCTGGCCATCTCTGTACGTTTTCCCATCATGATCTTGATGTCCCTTGCTCATAGAATCCCTCCTCTCTCTCATCGATTGGTCTCCTGGAGCTCGGCCTGGCACCCAGCCATGGATCTCTGCATCTGCTTCCATCAGTCACTGGATGAAGGCTCTATGATGATAGTTAGGGTACTCACTAATCTGATTACTGGAGTAGGCCAGTTCAGGCACCCTCTTGACTATTGCTAGTAGTCCTAGGTGGGGTCATCCTTGTGGATTCCTGGGAACTTCCCTGGCACCCTGCTTCTCCCTATTCTCATGATGTCCTCATTTATCATGGTATCTCTTTCCCTGCTCTCCCACTCTGTCCCTATTCCAGCTCCAACCTCCCATTCCCTTATGTTCTCATCCCCCATTCCTTGCTCCCCATTACCCTCCCCCCCACCTCCAGTTTGCTCATGTAGATCTCATCTATTTCTCCTTTGCTGGGCTATCTATGTGTCCCTCTTAGGGTCTTCCTTGTTAGCTAGCTTCTCTGGAGCTCTGGGTCATAGTTTGGTTATCCTTTGCTTTACATCCAGTAATTTCTGGAATATTTTGTAGACTTTCAAAGACACCCATGGATTGTTCACTCTCCAGATCTTCCTGAATGTGTTGGCCAAGTTGTTCTTTCCCCAGCCTCTCTCAGAACTTAGGCAACTGTTTGCCACTGACTGCTTTGAGCACATGCCCTGGGAACTGATGTCTTTTCAGAGGTAACTTTAGGTAATGCCATGATTGGTGAATGAGGATTTTCTATGGAGCTTAGACAATGCGCTGAATTTGTTTGGCCTTCTCTAATGACTTGAAAGACTTCTGATTTACATATCAGCTCTGGTTGTGAGGCTTAATATTTTCCTGAAAAATATTCCCTAGGCTATTGGTTTTTTTGTGGAGGAAAAAAATTGCTGTTTTTCTCATCGTCATTCAGGTAATCCTGCCTCTACTGTTCCTTTGATAAGATTTTATTCTATTTTTAAAAAAATTACTGAGTGTGAAACAGTCTTTTTTATTAAAGATTTACTTTTATTTTACCTATATGAGTGTTTTGACTNCATGTGTGTCTGTGTCATGTGCATGCAATGCCCATTGAGGTCAGAATAAGGAGCCGGATCTCCTGGAATAGGGGTAACATGGTTAGGAGCATCCATGTGGGTGCTGAGAACCCAACCCAAGTCTGCTAGAAAAGCAACTGGTGCTCCTAACCACTGAGTCATCTCTCCAGCCCAAAGCAAAATTCTTAATTACACACATGTATGTGTTTGCATTTTCACAATGATTGGTGCTATCCTGAAAAGGCATTTACAGGTAAGTCTCTGCATGGTGTGATGTCTGTTAAAGGAAAGGAGTGAAGTGTCGACTTTCATATTTTATTTAATTTAGTTCTTTGCTTCCTTGAATATTCTAAAGTGAACAAATTACTTTTTGAAATAAATTTAAAAATTTTGGCAAAAATAATAAAGTAAAAACAAACTTGCTAAATTACCTGTTTTAAATGATTAAAAGGAATATGATTTTTTTGTCTCCTTGCTTTTCTTTTACATCTACATTTTTCTGAATTTAAATTTTATCAGTGTTTTACTTTGAAAAATAAGATAGTAGAATATATAATGGACTTTAGTCTCATATCAGTTTCTTAGAAGAACGTTGTAGTGGGCAGCAGTTCCAGCTTTGCCCTGGAAGCACAACCCCTAGTGAGGCTTCTGGTAACTTCCATGCCTACCTAGGACCTCCCTCTTGGGGCGGGCTGAGATGGGAGCCTTTAGGACCGGAGATCTGTCCGTGCTGGCACTCTTGGTCCTGAATCCTGGACACTGGACAGTAGACTGAGCAGAGTTCTCTAGAGATCACCACTGTACTGCACCTCACCTCTCCTGGACCCTGTAACCAACCCCTTTACTGGCTGTAAGTTACCCCTAAATAAATCTTCTATTAACTATGTGGAGTTGCCTGAATAATTTCCCCCTTTAGAATGTAAGTGAAAGGTATCAGATAACCATTTTGAATGCCTATTATTTACCTCATAATATAAAGGCCATTTATTTACATGCGATTTATGTAAAAATAAATTAATTTGATATAGGGTACAGATAAAATTAAGGAAAATAATTATTTAAAATTTATTGTACTTTTAAAAAAATAATAAAACACTTTCAGCACTTTCATGACCATAGGGTTTGAGGTTATTTTAAGACAATTTGGTCTTTATTTACTTATTATTTTTAGATTTACAAAACTATACTTTAAGAATAACAAAAGTTTGAGGAAAGATAAATCCCTCCAGAGTAGATGTATCTTCCTTCTTTCCTTCCATCCTTCCTTCCTCCTTCCCTCCTCCCCTCCNTCCCTTCCTTCCTTCTTTCCTTTCCTTCTTTCTTTCTTTTGAGACAGGATTTCTCTGTGTAGAGGTGGCTGGTTTGGGACTCAGATCAATCTACCTTTACCCACTGATTGCTGAGATTAAAGTTGTGTACCTCCATGTCTGGCCAAAGGGGGATTCTAAAGCCAATTTGCTATAATTATAAACATGAACAACATAAGCAGGAAGTTTTAGCTTATAAACTTTGGTTTAATGTATACAAGAAAAATGAAGCAGAATTAAACAAAATACTAGCTAAATCTGATCATGAGTTTTAATGATTTGGAATATCAACTTATTTTATTTGTATAAAATTATAGATAATTTCATTCTACATTCTAAAACAAATAAAAATGTCTTTTTCATATGCATCTATTATGTTTTGCATATTTGTTGTGATTTACACAAGCTCTCATATGGGAAATTAGAAGACTTTGGAGTCTCTTCTCAGATGGATTCTGGCTTGGCTAGACTTGAGCTATACAGTCTAGGAAGCTTGTGTAACTGTTTTGAACTTTAATTCCTAATCTGCAAAATGGCTGTAAAAATATCTCCCGATATCAATGTGAAGACTAAATAAGATGAAATATGTAAATATTTTAAAATTAGAACTAATCAATGCATGTTTTCTCTTTAGAAGTTATAATTTAAATATCATAAATGCTAATGCTTTGATCACTTATTTATCATACTCGAATTTTGTCTGTATTTCCTATCCCACATCTATTAGTGACATCTAAGTACCACAATACAATATGCAAAGCCCTGATACCATATTTTATACTATTTATACTCTATTTGTTGGGTAGGGCCATGATAGAAACAGTCCATAGATTTTCTGCCTGAGCTATAAGATATTTATTTTGTCATAGTTCTGGAGGCTGAAAATTCCAGTTTTACCAAGATGGTAGGGCTGGTTTTTGGTAAGCTTTCTTTGGTTTGTAGATGGTCACATTTCAAGGNTTTCCACATGGTCTTTCCTCTGTGTGTGTTTCATCCTTTTTTGATAAGGACAAGTATCCTATGATGTAAGATTTACCCTTACAGGCTCACCTAACTTTACTTCCCTTTTGAAAGGTCCTGTTTCCAAACATGATTTAGATTTTAACATATAAGTTTATGGAACCTAATGCAATGTGTAAGATGTTCATCTAAGGATTAGGCTCAATGGACAGTGATAGAAAACCAGAAGAATGAATAGAAATGTCTGTCTGTCTTTCATGAATGTAGGAACTTCTAGGATAGTCCTATTTGCCCAGTCTCCTTTCTTGCTGTCTCTATTCTTGGTACAGAGTGGCTAGAGGAGAACAGCTCTAACCAGATCAGTCAGCTCTCAGTGATGAGCATGATAGAAAAGAGAGGAAGTGTGTTTTTCTAGTCAAGATTTATTTTATTTTTAATTGTGTGTCCCTTTCTGAGTATGCATATCTATGTGCAGGTACAGCTGGAAGCCAGAGGCATTGGAACCCCTGGAGCTGGAGTTACAGACTATTGTGAGTTACTTGATGTGGGTGCTTGGGAACTGAAGTTGGGTCCTCTGCAAGGGCAGTACTAGCTCTTAGTGGTTGAGCTGTTTCTAGTTTCATTTGTCAAAAGCCACTTCACGAAACTTCCCATACCACTTTCAGCAATGAGCCGTTGCTCCAAACATGGTGCCCTCACTCTAGAGAAGTCTGGGTACATCATTATTAGCAGCAGAGATTCTCTTACTGAGATAGTTGCCCTGGTACTTGTCCTCAGTAACAGGCAGCTTCAGCCCAGTTGCTTCTGTCTATTCCCTCCTACTGTTTTCTTTTCATACCCAAAGCTTTAGCAAACCAGGATTGTCTCTAATTTCTTACATATTTCTGGTATACTATCTTGATTATTGATTCTGTTATTTTTCTGTTTGGGAATATATACTTTTACTGAAGGTGGAGTGGTAGAACNTGGTCATAAACACTTCAGAAGAGATAGAAAACATTTTGGTTTTCTACAGAAACTGACTAGACCTCATTCTAAGAATAATCCCTGTCTGCTCCAAGCTCTGTCAGCTGGATGCCTATATTATTATCATTCTGCTGAGTCATTTGTATGCAGTGGATCACTGTTGATCACGGTAATTTTAAAGTAAAAAGAACTCGCATTTCAAAAGAATGTTTTATGTGTAATTTATAATTCTCTAATGCAAATTGTATTTACCCTTTAGTTTGTTTAGATGCACACACTGCAGCATGAACTAGAGAGACAGTCTTACACAGCTTCTACAAACAGATGCTTTTCATAGTGAGAACAGTTATTTGATTTAGTCATAGGAAGTCCTTAATATTTACCTTATATATTAAATATTACCAGGTATTGTTTGCCCTCCTAAGAAAATTATTTTTAAAGTTTAAAAGATTCCCTTGTTGTCATCATTTTTTATTTGTTTTGGAGACAGTGTCTCACTGAGTGTCGCTGGTTGTTCTGGAACTTGGTATGTAGATCAGACTGACCTCATACTCACAGAACTCTTCCTGCCTCTGCTTCCTGAGTTCAAGTGCTGAGGTTAAAGGCATGGGCCACCACACTTGGTGGTTGTCACTTGCCAATTTCTTTAAGTATATAGCTCCAGACTAAGTATTTTGAGCCCCCACATCTATAGGGTCATATCCCTCAGAGTGATAGTTCTAGGAGGCATGGTCTTCAAGAGGTAATCAGTTCACAAGGGCAGAATTCTCATGAATAGGATAATGCCCTAGGCTTCAGAGAACTCCCATACCTCTTCTGCTAGATGAGAACATACTCAAGAGATGGCTGTCTGTGAACAAGGAGACCGGCTGGCACCAGACAAAAAAAATCTACCAGTACCCTCACCTTTAACTTCAGAAATATAACAAACAAATTTCTGTTCTCTAAAAGCCACTCAATCTGTGGCATGCTGTTATAGAAGGGTAAATGGACGATACANATAAAAAATACATAACATAAAAGTATGCCTTATAAGATATCTTCATAATGGAGATACTGAAAAAACAGAATTTAGGTCTGGCAGTGGATAAGCAGGTAAAAGCACTGCCTGAGTTCAGTCCTTGGAACCAACATGGTACAAAGAGAGAACCAACTTCTCTAAGTTGTCCTCTAGCCTGTGTGCTCACACATAAATATACGTGAAATGTTTATTTATTTGGACACTACAAAGTTGAATAAGATATAGAAGAAATGCCATATGTAACTGGCAAAGATCTCTATTCTAGTAATGATTATCTTCCTAATAATAAGTATTTCACCCATTACAGCTGGAAAAAAAAGTTTGAAAGATTTTAATTAAAATGAAAGTATAGTCCAGTGAGATGGTTCTACAGAAAGGACATTTGCTGCCGAGCCTGGTGACTTGAGTTCAGTGCCTGCAACCCACATGGTAGAACAGAAGTACCAACTCAGACAGTTGTCCTCTATCCTTCAGAAACATACTGTGGTACATACATGTCTCCAAGCACATAGAGAATTAAATAAATAAATACATACATACATACATAAATAATAAATGAATGAATGAATAAATGCTATTTTTAAAATAAAGTGGGAAGACTTTTAAAAATATCTTTCACTTTACCCAGAAAGGGCTCCAAAATTTGTAGGAAGAGGGAATTTCAGTTGAAGAACGTCACCATCAGACTAGACTGGTCTATGGGAGCATTTTCTTTATTATTGACAGATGTGAGAAGACCCAGCCCATTGTGGGTGGTGCTACCCCAGAGCAGATGGTCCTGGGTTGTGTGTGAAAGGTACCTTTTCCTCCCTAAGTTGATTTTGGTCATGAATTTTATCATGGCAATAGAAACCTTAACTAAATACCTATCTATGAAATAAATTCTCAAGATGGAAACTCAGTTGACCTGATCCAAACATCAGCCTTATTTCCTTTTCAACATACCATGTTTTNCCAGTTCCCTATACAAAAAGACAGATACCGTATTTTCATTAGTTTTGAAGTTGCTAGTGGTGTGATTAATCAATGCTCATGAGACACAATTTGTTCTGAAAGAATGTGACTAGTGGATAATTTGTTCAGGTTTTTCACCTGGCTCATTTCTGGATTTT
>LZPO01034946.1:9995-25568 GCA_001675575.1 Neotoma lepida
ATGACAATAAACTTCAAAACTTCAATGGAAAGAGGATGTCCCTAGAAATACATAACTTGCCAAAGCTAACCCAAAAAGAAATAGAAAACCAAAGTAGTCCTATAATTTTTTAATATATTTAAAATTTACAAAGATGGTTTTGTTAGATATTTTCTACTAAACTTCAAAGATCATTTCAATTTTGCACAAGTTCTAGGGAACAACAGAAGGGTGAATACTACCAAATTGATTTTATGAGATCAGAATAACCTTCACAGAAAAACCTGACAAACAGGAAAAAAATGTATAAGCCATTCTCATCTATAAAAAGCCGCCAAATTCTGAAGTTAGCATTTTTCCTGATTTGAAAAAAAATATAAGAATGAAATGTGGACGTCATTAATATGGTAAGTGGTATTTATTAACTATTTTTGAGTGAATTTGTAGAAGTTACAATTGCTTTTTTTTTTTTTCAATCATAGAAGACTGTGGATTCACCATCTCAGCATCTATCCCTGAAAGCCCTGGCCAGGAAATAAAGAACAAGAAAAAGAAATTCCAAACACAAGGACTAGAAGAACAGAATACAACTGTCATTTTTTGCACAAACACCCAGAGATAATCAGTCTATGATTATAATTTCTACTCCCTTGCTCTCCTTCCATTAACTTCTCTGCTGGCTGCCTCTATCCAAGTCGTGAGTCTAAACCAGCACCATGGGTACACTGCAGTTCTTACCTGCACTTCCCAGCATGTCTAGCCCCCCTGNCCTCACCAGGAGCTCTCCTGCACTTCTGACTTATTTTCTTGATGTTCCTGATATCTCCTTTTCTTATACTTGTCTTCCATGTGCCAATATTCATTTCTGTGATTTCAAACTTTTTCAAGCCTTTTGTCTATGTGGTATTACTCACTTTTTGGGCTGCGGGCACAAAGGATGTTTAGATGACTTGCAGTAGTACCAGTGATTCCCAAGCTTTTCTAGGACAAGTAAGGGTGTATCCACATGCCAGGCAATAACTAGTCTTCCCACATTCCCATTCCCTACCTNGCCAGTAATTTACACCAGGGAGCTAGGAGTCAGCCCTGACTCCACCTTCCCCTTCATCCCTCACATTCAATCCAGCTCTCATTTGTCAATTTCTCTCTCTGTTCTATAACTTCCTTCCTTAAGTCAAACTTGATTCAGTCCTATTATCTCTCTNGAATCCCTGTACCTGGTTGTTCTGATTTCGGATCTGTCCTCTAATCCTTCTCCTAAAGAGCAAATCTGATCAAATCTTTGCCTTGATTAAAATCTTTCGGGGATATTAACTGCTCAGCCTAGGTTTAAAAATCCTTAAATACACTCCACTAAGTCCTTAGAAAAAGAGCTCGCCCTCTCTCCACTGCCCCAGTCTTCATGGTCTGCTGCCATCCACCCCCTTTGGCTGCTTCTGACTTGTTGCGTTTGTAAAAATCTTCAGCCCCAGGCCCCTGCAGGACTCTCTCCAGAGTACTGAGATGACAGGCACGAGCCCCATACTATGAAGAATTTATTATTTTATATATATTACTTTAAATGTGCTTTTATAAACTATCATGTACATAAGTAATGCATTTAATTTTATTAAGGAATAATTGAGTTACTTTTCCCCATTTTGTACAGTGTAGAAAGACAGAGTGAAAAGATTATGTAGGTCATTTTACCACCAGTGAAATTCTTGAAAATTAACCTATAAAAAGCTCCTAAAGAAGAGGACTAGAATCCAGCAACTAAGGATCCAAATTCCTTTAAAACTCCAGTCACAGCAAAAGTAACACAGAGACCTAAGCCAAAATAGCTGCCTGGTCGTTATATTCAGATTAAACACTTAACAGACCAAAACTGAACTACCTTGCCAAATCATGGGTTTCAGCGCTAATCAAACATTACATGAGAAGCTTCACTCTGGAACGGAAAGTTTATCCACCCTACCTANACTTGGTCCACCAACATGAAAGCTCGCCTTCAAAGCCAAATGTCTTCCTTGAACCTAATTAAAATGAAGAAACTTTTAATAGCTTCAATAACTCTAAAGAGCTCAGCTCTACCCTCCTATCTTTCTCTCCTGACAGTCTCCCTTTAAACACAGAAAAATCCAGCTCAACTGAAAACCAGATTCTCTGAATGCTAGGAGTAGGATGCTGGCCAGCTTAACCTACAAAGACAGTGTATGAATAATGAGAAACTCTTAACCAAAACATTCGAAAACGAAAGCCCCCATACACACACACACACACACAGACAGACACACACACACACACACACACACACACACACACACACACACGACTTCCTCAATCCACACATGTACTTCTCTGCCAGCTCCCGGAATTTCAGCGATCCCTGAAACTGTAGTGGTTAAGTTCATATCAATGTCAACCAGAGAAGAGACAAGAAAAAAAAAAAATCACTAACTTGGAAGGTTATTTAGGACAATTGTCTTTCATTGCCTTACTCCTCCCACTCCAGCTTGCTTGACCTAATACTAATATTTAAATGAAGCAACAGCCGAGGGCTGTTCCCTGGGGGCTCTTCTAGGAACCCAAGGCACAGACGTGGGGCAGAATGCCGCCCCCGCCCCGGAAGAAAAGGGGACACTGGGTCTCCTGGCTACATCACCCCTCCCCATGCAGTCACAGCTCCACTGGGTTCCACACAAACCAGTTCAACTATTCTTGTATCAACTCACATCCCTGGATCACATCTGGCTGCTCCCCTCTTCCTCGCCCTGTGCCCCGGCCACCCCAGCCCCCATCCACCAGAGCTGCCAGGGAAGGGCTGAGCAAGCATACAAACCCACCCACCTGGGCTGGGTCTTGAAGACCCAGGCTGGTGCGCTGCACCCCAGCTCCTCGGCAAGCTTCAGCACAGATGTTTTCGGCCTGCTCTCCTCTTCTCCAGACAATCTGATCGGTGAGGCGCGACCCAGGGCAGTACCGCAAGGTCTCCCTAAGTCACCTCTGCAGCCCGCCCCTGGTTGGGCAGCAGCGCCCGCCTTCTCGGCGGCTGTTGAGGTAGGGCAGAGGCGCGGCCGGTGGCCCAGGACTCTGCCGCTTGGCCACAGAGGTCGGCTCTGCCCCTCGCCCCGGCCGCTGGGCTCGGCCTCAGACCCGCCCTCCAGGGCTCACCCGCCCGCAGAGTTCCAGCCAGCGGAGCTGAGCCGAGCCGGCAGGCGGGCGGCGTGGCCTGCAGCCTGCAGCGGGCGGTTCCCTTCTTCGTGGCTGTGGTCTCGGTCCCTCCTCCCCGGCGTGGAGGCTCCGGGAAGCTCAGGTAGGGACTGTCGCCGGGGAGAGGCTGCCCGCAGCTTCCAAGCTGCTAAGATTCTCCAAGGAGAAGTAAGGGAACCGCTCCTGGCGTGCAGTGTGAGCAGCGCACATATGATCCTGCAAGGTCCTAGAGTGGCCTTGTGCTCAAGCCCTCTCCTTGACAACTTTTAAACGGCCAGCACGCTGCTGCTGAGGAAACTCAGGAAGGCAAAAGGAATGCTCTTCTTGCAGTCTTGGCTTCTGCAGAAGGGCTCACTATCCCTCAAGCAGAGCTTGTGAGTATGAGTTAGAGCTGAGCAAAGAGCCCAACACTATGCCCTGCTGACCGAAACCCCTTAGAGATGGCTTTGAAGGACAGACAAGGACTACAGAGGCAGGCAATGCCCCAGACAAATACACACTTCTGACATGCTAATGAGACTTCGGGTAACTAACTAGGAGGATCCAGTGGAGAAACAAAAAGAAACTAACTTCTAAAATGTACACACCTGTTCTCCACTTCGGAGAATACTGAGCCGGGCAGCGATAAACAAAATTGGTATTTATTTAACAAGACACAGTACCTCGTGTTCCTTTAGATCGGTGGCCAGTCTATTTGCAGGGCACACACGGCTCACTCAGAAAATTTGGAATCCATGTCTGGAAAGTGTCACAGTGTCTTTGAAAATTCTAGACTGATATCTTAAGCACTCTTGTACTTAGAAAAGCCACACTTGGCAGTGAAGGGGAGGCTGTGGCTACAGAATCTTCCCCTTCGGGCCCAAAGATCTGGAAAAAGAGCTCAGCTTACAGAAGAGGTCCTCAACCCAGCAGGGAAACAACAAAAGTTACTTTGTCTTAGAAGGCAGTTTACAAGGCTCCTGAAATGGGGGAGGGGCATTGTACTGATCACATAAACCAGCCTTCCTGTATCTCAGTTTTCAGATCTGAAAGTGCAATTCCAGATATTACCCAAATAGGTATTAATTTGCCTGAAGCTGACGCAGCAGTTTAGATACAGACCACTGACCCAAAAGCCACGTTCTTTCTTTTGTACAGTCATTGTGTGTTCACTCAGATACCTATTAACCATCCACAACATGCCACACCCTATGCTACAGGTCTAGGGAGGGCAGCTGTGCCCTTGAAAAGCTCTGGTGTGATGTGTACACCAATGCAATGTGGTAACAGGAAGTCCTAGAGCAGGAGCATCTAACCTGGTTTTGAAGGGTGGAGACTGGGATTAGGAAGTGGTAGTCAACCTTAGAGCTCTCCTGGGAACCTTACCAGAGCAGTCATGGAGAATGCATGCAGGGGTGGAGAAGGGGGGAAGGGAAACGGGGATGTGAGACTGACAGAATTTAGTCAAAACTGAGGATGAAGAAGGGTCAGCTAGGGACAGTTCCCATGGTCTTGACCATGGTAACTCAGTGGTAATTCAGTTGTAATTGTATGAGTTGGATAGAGAATTCAGTTTTAGACAAACTGGTCTTGAAATACTTCTTACAGAAACATACAAAGTGTTCAAAAGCCAGCTGNCATACTGATTCAAAACACAGGAAATGTCTAAGGTAGGAATCTAGATAGTTGTGTATTTCTAGTGAAAGGAGTGGGTACCAATCATTCAGGAAGGATGCTAATAGAAAGACCACCCACATAACTACTAATATTTAAGGCACAGGCAGGAGAAGTAATACTTCAGAAGGTGAATAAGCAAGGGACAGAGAATTCAGAAAGGACAAAGAAGCCGAAAGAGAGATGTACCATGGAGGCCACAGAATATTCAAAAAAGCAGTAAGTAGCAAAATGTCAAGTCCTTCAGAAAGCAAGCAAGATACTTCAAAAGTGTCCTCTCACCAGGCTTAGTGGCATACAATCTGTAATCCTAGCACTAGGGACGTAGAGGCAGGANGACCAAGAGTTCAATGTTATCCTTGGCTACATGGTGAATTTGAGGCCAGACTGGACTACTCGGGAGCCTATCTCAAACAGCAACAACAAACACGGGCTCTCATTTCACAATGAGACACTGCTAAGAATCACTTCTGTGGAGCAGTGGAAGGAAGAAACTGAAAGGAAAAGTGCCATGTTTTCAGGAATGAAACTGGAAAGGGGTGTACAGAGACAATACAAGCTATAAATAAGAGAAAGAAGAAAGGAAGGGAGCACATGCAGACACACGCTGGGATGAGGGGCTGGTATGGGCTCATGGAATGTGCTGGAGGAGCTGTCATCAACATCAGTAAACAAAAGCAGAGGGACACAAAATGACTGAAGCACTGATGGAAAGCANAGGAAGTCAGATGAACATCAGAGGTCATGCCTTGGAAGAGTGGCAATCCCACACAATCACATAATTTCTCTTCAAAGGGATCAGTGTTTATCCAGAGGAGCAGCACAGAATGGACACCTTTCAGATGGTCCAGTCTGGCATCTGGATCTTTCAATTACACCATCATCACCCAACCATACATCTGGGTCACCTCTCCTCAGCCGCAGGAGGCTTAACATGAAAGTATGCAATGTTTGTAAGTGAGCTTCTAGCAACTTCAGACAGGCAGGTTCCTGACTTGGAAAAACTGGTTTGACTAAGCACACAGGAGCGTAATACCAGAACAAGGGGAATGCCAATGATGGCTCCCACGTATCATTGTACCACTTCTAGGACCATACCCCGGTGAGAAAAACCATAGAAATAAATAATTTATGAAACAAATTTCTAGCTTTTTGAGAAGGCTCAGACCAGGTTAAAGGGAAAAAACAAACAAAACCATAGCATTGCTATTTCCGTGTGTTCTTGTAGCTTTCCATTTCAAAGATCAACAAACAGAGTTAGAGTAATACCTCAATCAGTGACGTGCTTGCCATGCATGTGCCAAGAGAACCTGAGTTTGAGCCCAGAATCCAAGTAGAAAAGCTGGGCATGATGGCTTACATTTGTAATCCTAGAGGGCACAGGAGACAGGTGGATCCCTGGGGTTTGCCAGCCAGCCTAGCCTACTTGGCAAATTCTAGGCCAATGATAGCCTTGTTCAAAACACAAGGTGGGTGGTGTCGGGGAACAACAGCCAAAGCTCTCCTCAGGCCTCCCACCCCTCCACCTCCCCACCCCTGTGTGCGCACACACACCCCAAAATTTTCAGCTTATTTTGGAATATTATCATTTTCTCAGGCTTTTTTTTTAAATAAATAAAACTGTCTGCAATAATACTTCATTTATCTACAGGTGATAATGAAAACTTAGGCCAGGTAGCTCACACGAGCACTCCTCAAAAAGCAAAAACACACACAAATTACAGAAACAGAAGCCATCAGACTCATGCACAAAGGTCCACAAACACTGAAACTGCCTTAGTTCCCATATCAAGCTAGCTTACTTGATCAAGGGTGTGATTTTACCAAGTCTGATACTCTGCTTTCCTCATGAATAAACAGTGTTAGACCAAGTAAATCAAAAGAGGTTAGTATTCCACTGCTAAATGCAAGCACATAGCTGTTATAAAATCCAAGGAGCATGTAAGAATTTAAAGGCATGATTAGACTGCTCTCTTCAGCACAATCCTGTGAATATTTTCTTAAAAGTANCTCTGTATCAAGGCAAAGAGTAATGACTGACTGTGACACTAATTTTAAATGGTCTTATTAATAAAAAACAAAACCTGGAGCCAGATATTGGGGTGAAATCTGAAAGATCAGAGAAACAGAACAAAGAACAAAGAAGTTCTTAAACAAAGAAGTCAGGAAATGGTAGCACACACCTTTAATCCTAACATTTAGGAGGCAGAGATCCATCCAGATCTCTGTGAGTTCAAGGCCACACTGGGAACAGAGNCAGGCATGGTGGCACATGCCTTAAATTCCAACACTAGTTAACCATAAAGGTCTGGAGGTCTGTACAGACAGACAGGAAGTGATGTAGCTGGGTGGTGAGAGGAAATGAGAAGGCAGAACAGAAAGACATATAGGCATGGGTATACAGAAAGTAGGTCTCTTTGGAGGCTAAGGGCTGGTAAGGTGAGGTTGGCCGTGGCTTATCCTATTCCTCTCTCGGTTTTAACCCCAATATCTGGCNNTGGGTTTTTTATTTATAAGACCATTCAGCAATTCGCCTTACAACTGACATGCAAAGAGACAATCCCATGACACCTGAAAATATAAAACTGTTTTAAATTTTTACATTCTAAAATCAGTATGTGGGCTGGGAGTGTGGCAGAATGTAGAATGCTTGCCTAGCATGCACAAGGCCCTGGGTTCCAACCCTAGCATTGCAAAAAACAGCAATCAAAGCAAGGGAACATCTTTTAAAATAACTGCCAAGTAAATAGACTAGAATAAGAACAGGTTTGCGTTGCTAGGGGGCTCAGCAGCTCACAGCCATCCCAGTATGTTCTGAAGCAGATACAAAACAAGTGTTTGGCCATGAGGNTCTCCTTTAGTTTTCAAAACACGTGTTTTCAGCTGGCCACCACATTTACAAACAGGTTGTATTAAAGAAACAAGCAATTAAGCAGCTGAGTTAGGAATGAGACATAAGTCTGTATGACTTCAAAGTTTATGATTGCTCTTCTAACAAAACTTCAGATAGTAGAAATGAAATTTATAAAGACATTACAGAACATAATCATGCATGCCACACTGATCTCGATTAGGCTATTCCATCCCTATGCTGTGATTCTACTGAATTTAAAAGGCAAACTTCAAATCTGGCATAGTGGTTCCTGCCCGTAATCTGAGCACTCTGGAAGCATTGGATGATCAAGGTCAGCTATGGCTGTGTACTGAAAACTTGTCTTAAGATGATGACGACAACAATGATGAGGATGATAAAGGAAGAAAGAAAATCTTCATAGANACTACTTATCATTTACTTTTCATTTCTCCAAATGAAATCCATGCATTTTACTGAGAGATGGGCTTTCACAATATTTCTGAATGCTAATTTAAAGGTACACTGAAGTCTGGAACATTAAATACCAACTACTAAGTGAGAAGCTGTCCATGCCATATGTTATATTCCCTGTGTACCTATGCACCTGGAGGCAATTGATCCTGTATTATTTAGACATTTCATTTTACAGAAACCCATCACATATTTGGTTAAAGACTGAAAGTGAAACCAGGCCCACTACACTTTCAGCCAAGGGCTCCTGACAACTTCCTGTTTGTCTCTTTTACATCAGACATCAAAGTGCAGGGACATTGTCACACAGTGCTCCTGACATGCAAGTGATGAGAATGAGAACAAACAGAATCATCCCAAGAGTAGGGAAATCATTTTTTTTCTTTTCTTGTGGGGGGATTGGTGAACAGTTTCACTATGTAGCCCAGAGTGTTCTCGAACTCAGCACGTGGTCCAGGCTATCTTTGAAATCATGGTGATTTTCCTACCTTAGCCCAATTGCTGAGATTACAGGTGTGTGCCACTCCACACTCGGCATTCAAATAAAGTTTCCTTAGATAATACTGCCCTTTATCAAAGCAAGACAAACACAGTGTTAAAGACCCAGAGAGGTGGTATCACGTGTGTTGTGTAAAATCTTACGATTATAACTGTTGGTTTTGTTCAGAGCTCAGTCGTCTCCAGGCACTGGGGCAATCTGCTTATACTACTGTACTTAATCTTCCTGGCAAATTTTAGAGCCTAAAAGAATTTAATAGTCTTACTACTAAAGGTGAATACTTTTGTCTATCTAGATTGTTTTTCAGTAAGAGATGGGTTATATACTGTTTTATTAAGTAGATGGTTTAAAAATTAAAACACATGTGTTTTTCTGGAAATTAAACACATACCAACCTACCTATTGTTCAGCCTTAAATCATACCTCCCTAGAACAAAGAGGATCCGAACATTCATTAGGTACCACATGAGAAATGAGAGACTTGGTTTACAGCATGCCAAATACTGTATTAAGCCAGTAATATAATTTGTTGATTCCAAAGTTATGATCCCAGATTTACTTGGAACACTCTATCATCCCTCACTTAAACAAACTAGCATATGAAATCTACAAACCGCCAGAAACAGAAATGCTGAGAATTGATGATTTTAGAAAAATTGACATTTAATCATTAAAGGCATAATAGCATGAAGGTTGAGGAGAGCAGGCTAGGTGTGTTTGCTCTATGTGGTAAAAAAATCAGCATCTTGTGGCCTGTGCCTTACCCTGAGTGACTCCATTTTATGCAACATCATTTCCATTTTATGCAACATCATTTGCCCCATTTCGGGTGAAAGTGCTGATGCAGAATGACTTTATCTGGTTTGTGCAGGTAAACAAACTACCATCTGTACAGCACAAACCATGACACAGACCAACAGCTAGCTTACTCATGCCAGGTAAAACATTACCTACAAACTTAGCAAAGGAAAATGTGGACATGGGGGCATGCCAAAACTGAATCAGAAAAACAGGTCCAAGGACATACTACACACAGCAGANAAATGAAGACTGAAAACCCCCTAAATGTAAGAGAAGGAACACTTAGACTTGGAGAGTGGCACCCACCTGATATAAAACCATCAGGAGCATAGTATTGACCTGCAGTGAACTTGAGGCAGGTTAGTACACTTACCTGACACACTTGAATTGCCATTAATCTAGACTTGAACCTACACCTTGAATCAGCTCTGCCACGAACAGGCTCTGCCCATCTCCATCACATAAGCTTTGTTACCAGATTCCTTGATGCCTTACTTAACTTCCTACCTTGGTCTGTCCCTATACCAGCTCTGTAGTCCTGCCTTCCTAGGCCCTCTATAGCCTCCTGACTCCTTTCCTCGCCATTCAGTACCTCATATCTCCTTACACGAAGTACATGTGTGATCTTTAGACTTACGGTTGGAATAAAAGAATCTGTGACTGCCAGTAACAGTCTATCAAACAAAATCAGAAGTATGTGGTGAATTATAAGCAAGACTTAGCTTATAAATGCACTTTTATTAGAAGTTATAAAGTATTTTTTAATTATTTTAAATTATGTGTATATGGGGGATTAGAGGGACAATGTGCACTTGAGTACAGTGCCCAGAATCTGGAAAAGGGCCTTGGATCTCCTGGAGCTGCAGTTACAGGCAGTGTGAGCCAAGCAACCTAGGTTTTGGGAACCTAATTTGGGTCCTTTACAGGAGTGGCAAGTGCTCAGAGCCATTGAGCTCTCTCTCCAGCCTTGGGAACACTATTGTTCAAGAAATCCTGACACTGTGGAAAGAGAAATACATCTGTGTCTATACCAAAGCACATTTACATCACTAGTACACAGTAGTGTGGAGGTCGAGTCAGGAGGATCATTTGAGACAGGGCTACAATGCCTGTCTGAAAAAGAGGCTAATAATGAAATGGGTAATACACAGTTAAGGTTTTCCTGTGCCTGTGACATAATTCTTTTAAAGACAGTTTTCAATGAATTCATACTAATGTTTTCTTTTTTTCTACCTAAGAATATCATATATGAAATTTATGATACACATACAAAGGCAGAATTTTTAAACTTGGATATAAATTTGTAAGGCTTCTGCTTTACCCATGGGAGAACAAAATGTTCAATCTCTGCACAAAAAAGAAAAACAAAACAAAACAAAAAANCCCATAAAACGAGCTGTATGTTTCTGATTTTATCAAACCCAATCCCTGACCAAAAGATGCAAATAAATTATAACAAAAAGAAATTTGGTATCTTAATTCAGAAAATAAAGGTCAAACATGTATCTGTAGACAATAATAAAATGAAAACAGAAATTTAAAAAGCTGACAGCAAGAAAAGCCCCAGTTCAGATGACCAAAAGACATTTACAACATTTTAACCCTAGAAAAAGAACAATAAACAGACATGCGTGATGCTCTTACTCAGACCTGGTGACCCAANGGCATACTGTTGAACAGGAAAGCAGCAGAGGAAAGGTCAGCATGGAGTTCCGGTTAGAGAGGCAATCTAACAATACCGTTTTCTAGATGTCAGGCATTCTGCAACCCTCACACGCAGAGCTTTGTTCTAGACTACTCTCTCACCCCCTTATTGAAGTGTCACAAACCACCTTGGATAATCAATGTTACACATTTATTAAATACGGCTGCATCAATACATCCCAAAGATGTAAACACGGGTGACTTCACAATTGCCCTATCTGGTCAAGAATGAGCAAGTTCTGAATTTTGATGGAAAATGAAGTTTTCATTTCCTTTGATAATACTAATTTTATACTACTTTTGAACAGCTTGAATAGAGTAGCTTATCAGATAATTAGGCATGTGACACCCAAGCAATTGTTTTTAAAAATTCAATTCTGGATGACCTACCCCTTCTTGTTTAGTGAAGAGATTGAGGCAGTCACTCAATGCCACACAAGTCTCTCTGGAAGCTTCGGAGACAACTTCGGCTTTCTGCAGAAATGATGGAAGCATGTCTGTAAACAAACACAAGTGGGTACACACAGTGAGACAGTGAGTGAGATGTGAAGGAATGCTGAAGTAAAACCAAAAAGCATTGTCTATCCACTAACTCTACGTGTCCTCCCTGCTGTGCACACAGGGACAAGGGTGTGTTCTTCCCACTGTAGGTCAACACCTGCTGCCATGGCATGCATCAGTTAGTACCAGAGAAGGACAAGGCCTTCGACCAGCCTGCAACCCCAGAAGAACAGCTAAGACTCTACAAAGCCCACAGAGACTGGACAGTCTTGTGATGCTTAAGGAAGGCAGCCAACAAGGGCAGAAAGGCTGCTTCTAAACACAGCGTTTCCTTCCCTGACAGCCTCTGCTGGGTAAGTAATTTTATTCAAAAGCCAAGCACTAAAAAGAGACAAAAATAATTCTGTGGTTGACATGGAGGCTAACATATCTGAAGGCGGCATTAATTCAACTTCCTCTAGCTCCTATTTGGAAAAATGTTTGTCATAAATGGATATTTGTACTTTCAAAACTGTATCCCTTTTGGAAGCCCACTGCCTGTTCTATATGCTTGAGCTGGGAACAAATAAGAAAGTNGTAATAACAGACCCTGACTCTGTCAGGCAGGACAGATCTTAAGCATTTACCCACTTAAAAAAAAGAAGAAGAAAAAGAAAAAGAACAATGCAGGTGAGAGAAAACTGAAAAACAGACATTTACTAATTACAATGCTGTGAGTAGCCTATCCAGATTCATACAAGACAAATGCTTGGCTTTCTGTTAATTATATAGTAAAATCACTTAAATTTATTCTTCTAACTAAATAAAATTCTTAATATCTAAGAAAACTTTTTATTAAGATAAAACTGAAAAAGAAAAATCTGCAGCATTCTTTGTATTTCAAATAATCTTGACTTATTTAAAATAATGTTAAAACTATAAACAAGGCCAATTAAGCCAAAAAGAAACTTAGCAAACGTCAGGCCATCAGCAGTAGGTCCCATTAAGATGCCAACACTTCCAGTTTGAGAGGAATGATGGTCTGAGGAGAAAAGTTTAGGATCTCAAGCACATCACTGAAAACATATGTGCAAGTGTTTACGTCACCACAAAGGGTGGTAAACTCTAAACACCAATCTTCCTCAGTCTTGCTTCAAATATTCCAAGATTGTCTACATTNATGTGATTTAAAGAAAAGGGTCCTATATAGGAAAACTATTTATCCAAACTCATAAGGCAGAAGTGAACAACAAAAGGGAGAAATGAGTAAACACAGAAATGAACCACCTTTCCTTAATATCAGGGCAGGCACATCCAACAGTGTCCCTCTGTCCCCAACAGTCCCCAGTGCTGCTACTCTGAATGAACACATAGCTGCTATACTGAAACATTCGACTTCACAAACCTAGTCTTTGGTTTTGGCTCTTTGGTATANACCATCAAGGTTTATTCTCTACTTGCTTGTTAAATGGCTAAGAAAGTAGCACATGCTGGATGTCTGAGACTCCAGCAATAGAAATGTAACAGATGCCACACACTACTGTGAGACATACAAGAGAAAAACAGATCCAGCCTTTGTCTTCCATAAACGTTCTGGGTAATCTAGTAATTTTCCACTTTTGTGACACAAATAACATTAAGATGAAATCATAGATCTTTTTTTTTTAAGTAAACACCATCACACACTTAATCATCCCCAATAAAATTTAGATTACTTGATTAATACAAAGCAAATATTGTTCAAACCCACAAGGAATACTTCTGTTCTTCAGCAAACTCATCCTACAAGCTTTCTAAACACACACGCACACATACACACATTGTTTCATTTCTCTGGCAAATTATTGTTAAAACAAGGTCCTGAGATAAACCTTAATTTTGTGGCAGTTTGCTTTAAGACCTGAGGACCCCTGGCAACCGATCCACCTCAGCATTATACAGACCAGTTCACATGGACATGCTTCTTGACAGTGACTTTTACATATTGTTACACATTAAGAAAGAATACTTGAACTTTTAGAAAGGTGACCAACCAGGAATCACTAAAAATATGTTTTAGGCTATTAATATTTGGAAACAACTAAACTGCTATGCATGAATGCAAAATGGCCACTATATTACCTTATTTGGCCTCCTATAATAATGTAATTGCTAAGTTTGAGGTGAAAATTATTTTTGTACTAAAATTATTTTTAAAGTCATGAAAGCTGCTAGTAGAAGATCATATTGGAAAAAGCTTAACTTTAGAGACATATAAAAAGCTCANAATCTGTCATTTTTCATGATTATACTGTACAATTTTTAATTGGGTAAGCTTTAAAAATAATAAGAACATACTTGTTTCTGTTGTGTTTAGGCAACTTTCTACCACAGAACAAGTCCATGAATCTCTCTAATCCTGAAAGTACTGTCGACATCACTGTGAGCCAGGCTGTTTGCTTAAAAATGATTCTTACCTCCTGTTTTATTTCTTCCAGACCCCTGTGTGAGATACTACTTCTCTAGGTGTCACATGTCCTAATAGTCACAAGTTTCTCAGCTGAAAAACATATAGACTGCCTTCCCAAACCTAGTTCAAACGCCAACCTTAAAGATCTCTGCAGGGCTTGATGGCAACACTAACCAACGCATTTGTCACTCCACTCTGCTATCCATATAAACTCTAAACCCCTTGACCACACAGCTACCTGGAGAACTCCAGGCGAGGGAGATGCTATCTCAAAAAACAAGGGGAGTGGCTCTGAGGAATAAGCTCTGGTCTACATATGTGCACACACATGAACACACACACACACACACACACACACACAGAATAAAAGTAATTTTTCAATCTGACTTTACTGCCAGATCAGAATCAAATGAACTCATGACAAAATCAGTACTCTTTTCTGAAAGTGAAGAAAATGGGACATACAAATAAAAAAAATCATATCTTTTAAAAATGTCTATAAAATTGTAACTTGAAAAAAAACCAAGAAATAGGACAGTACACATGACACAATAATATAAACTGACCTATTGGCTCAAATTAAGATGTCAATTCGGAAACAATCATGCACTGTGTGTACATCGGAACGCTCTATGTATTGGTATCTGTATATTATGTGCATGTAATTTACACTAATTGCACTAAAGGATGTAAGATATATAGCTGAAAGTACAGTATTAAATTGGTTAAACAATAAAAAGCTATCAGTGATGTGATAAACCTCAAAAAGCAAACAAATAAAACATTCTTTGACAACGTTAGCTATCCAGTGAAGGAAGTAATTATGAACTAGAGGAAGCGACTGTGAAGGAGAGGAGAACTGTCTTGAATCTTAAAAGAACAATAACATCACTGTTGCTAAATGCAAGCTGGATAAAATACCCTACCTAAAATACTTGTCCTAAGAGAAGACAGTGTCACGGTAAGGTCAAGGCGACTCTAGAGAGGCAGTAAGATTTCACGTCCCACTGACTGATCAGCAACCGTGCGGAGGGCACCATGCCAGGCGCTGAGACGGAGGTTTCAGAAGGGCAGTGTCCAGTGCTTTTCTGTTCCTTTTTATATTCTGGTTTGTTTGGGGGTTTTGTTTGTTTGCTTTCTAAAAATAGAGAAAGGAAGGTGTCTCCACACCCTTTCTTGGGTGGGTGGGGGGTGNGGAGGATCTGAGAAGAGCTGCTGGGGAATACCAGAATATATTGTATTAAAAAATTTTACCAAAAAGAAGATATTGAACGTGAGGAAGGAGCCATCACCGTGGGACGCCACCAGACCCGACCCGAGNGCTCAGCCCGAGGCCACGCCCGGAGCCCAGCTGCCTATTGTGTGGAGGCCAATAACTTGGAGGCGTTGGTGAAATTGCCCTACTGATCAACCTGGTCAGCTGAGATCCATTCGGGAGAAGTATCAGAAACCTACAGTCTGAGGAAACAAGATCAGCTGAAGAGTTGACCA
>LZPO01034946.1:38533-51899 GCA_001675575.1 Neotoma lepida
GCTTCTTTGCTCAATGGTTTCAGAGGAACATAAAAGTTAGCTAAAGAAGAGTCCATGAACACCAGTATTAACATAACTCTTGACTGACACTAAGACAGAAAGAAGTTTTCAATACAATAAAATAAAGTACATTCTCTAATTTGCTATCACCCTCATTAATAGTTATTAAAAAATCTTCTGGGCTAGGCAGTAATCACACACCTATCAATCCTGGTACTGAGGAAGAAGCTAAGGCCATAGTATCATGAATTCTTGCCCAGCCTGGGCCTGGGCCATACAGTGAGACCATATCTGAAAAAAGTAGTATTTGTGAATACTTTGTGATATCTAGCATGGTACCTCACCGTTGACTTCTATACCATTAACCTTATGCCACGGAAACTGAAGTTTTAAATTTGATTTATTCATTATATAAGTCCTACTGTAAACATTATCCTAATATTAACATCTGACAATATTTTTAACTTTATCCAAATTAACTGGGCAGAGTATCTACACAACAAGGGTATGCCCATGAGCGCAGAGGCCCAGTGCACCAGAGAGCTCCAACAGTGAGCAGCCCACTGCAATACGCATCTCCTGTTCCAACTTGTGTCCACACACTCTAGCTATCACTTTCACTGACCCAAGATGATGTTCATCTACCTTGTCCTTACAGCTGCATCAAGGAAGTGGGTAGGAAGGAGCTACAGCTAAGATATTTGGTAGAGAATCCACATTTGATTAAGACCAGAAGCACAAGACTTAGTATTTAGCAATAAAAAGTAACACTAGAGACCATACGGCTATGTCCCCACACAGCTGGAGAGCAGGAGACGGGCAGCACTTCTCGCAGCCCTGCTGTCATGAGCGTCAGCACCAGAGACAGGACCCAGGGAGCTCTGGGAGGTGGTGGGCAAGGTCTGTGTCCTGTGTGACAGGTGAAGGGCTCACACAAGGTTCAAAAACATTAATCCTTAAAAATAACAGGCTGTAGACCCTAAAGGAGAGTGGTACCCAGTAGTCACCTGTAAGCTTCTTAAATCCAGTCAGCTCCAGGCTCTGTCTTCCCTTGCATGAGGCTTGCAATCCATGCACATTTTTATTTTTCTGGTGCCCAGTGACTAGCCTGGCCCTGCCAACTGTCTTAATGTTTTATTTTGTAATAGATATTCATAGAAAAATAAAAACTAAAATGATCTCAAAAGTAATCCTCCCTCATACACTTGACTGTCATCCCTAGAGCCCCTGTTTTGCCGAGTTCCTGTCCAATAGTGGCAACTGCTCATGCCCCCTCCTTCCAGGGTTCTCTATACCAACATAAATGTGAATGCACACATCCTACAGTCCCTCTTCTTTTCTCCCAAGTAGTAGCTTTTGTTAGTTTGTTTCTGGTTTTTTTTTTTTTTAAAGCAGGATCTAAATGTAACCCTGGCTGGCCTGAAAATCTCTGTGTAGCCCAGGCTACCCTCAAGCTCTGGGCAATCCTGCTGCCTTAGCCTCCTGAGTGCTGTGACTACAGGTACGCCCCACTGTACCTGACTCTCCTCATCAGCACATCAAGTCTGCCACATTGTATGAATACACTGTCTTTATTAGTCCCTCAGTTTGTGCACATGCATCTCTCTGCATATTCACTTTAGTTAAGAATCACTTAACTAAATAAGTTAAATAAACAAACTCACTTTATTCCGTCATCTGGTTTAAATTTAGCATTCTCTGCTAGTTATTTTGTATATCACAAATATAGTTGAGATCCTAAAGATGTCATCAACAAACAAACCCTCACTATGATATTTTGTTTGTGTTCTGACAAATAAAGCTTGCCTGGAGATTAGAGGGCGGAGCTAGCCACTAGTTAACCATAGAGGCCAGGCAGTGGTGCCACTGATCCCGGCACTTGGGAGGAGGAAGCAGGAAGATCAGGAGTTCAAGGCCACACTTNAACCAGTCTAAAAGAGAAACAGAGCGGGGGCAGTGGTGGCTCACACCTTTGATACTAGGCACATGGGAGGCTCACACCTTTAATCCCAGCACTAAAGAGGTGGAGACAGGATCTCAAGCCCACTCAGTCTGAAGATTCATGGAGACAGGATCTCCCCCATTCAGTCTGAGGATTCATAGTGACAGGATAGTCTCTGATGGATGGTTGCTCTGCTTCTCTGATCTTTCAGCTTTCACCCTATTATCTGATTTTGGGTTTTTATTGTTAAGACTAATTAGGATCACACTTCACTCACTTGGTTAGCACAACCCAAGATATCTGTGAGTCCATCCCATTGCTGTCTACTGGGACTTCTTCTTTTTTTTTTTTTTTTTTTTTTTTTTTGGTTTTTTGAGACAGGGTTTCTCTGTGTAGCTTTGGTGCCTTTCCTGGAACTCACTTGGTAGCCCAGGCTGGCCTCGAACTCACAGAGGTCTGCCTGCCTCTGCCTCCCAAGTGCTGGGACTAAAGGCGTGCGCCACCACTACCTGGCATTCTACTGGGACTTCTGATGATGACAGAAACATTCTCTGCCAGCTTGTAGCCTGAGCACTTGAGACGTTTCTGGTTAAAAAGAGGAACTGAGCCAGGTATAACAGCCATGCCTGTAATCTCAGCACTCAGAAAGCCAAAGCCAGTTCAAGGCCAGCCTGGGCTACACAGCAAGACTCTATTTCAAAAAAAGCCAAAGTGAGTTAGTGAAATCTTAGTGTGCTTTTTATTGACTTAAATGTGAACAGCCATGTGTGGCTGGCATCAATGGTACTTGGGCCCTGCAAACCCAAGTACCATTGTAACTTAGGAGAGTAACAGCTTCTTCTCCTAGGCTGTTCTCTGACACACTCAGACATGGCATGAACTGTTTCTTTTCTCCTTAGAGCCTTAACCTCAAGGCAGTGACAAAGGCTTAAAGAAAAGCTTTTATGTTTTTAGAGGCCTCAATCTGAGGGATGATAAAGTGAGACCAAAGTTCACAGAATGGTTACCTTCTCAATACGGACACCATGTCTCACCTACTTTTTGTCAAAAGGAAAGCCAAGGGAATAAGATTAGTTTGTAGTTAATTTAGATGACTATTGAGTAGGTTAGTCCCAGGCACCTAACTTCCTCACTGTGTCTGTGGACACCAAGAATAAATTTGCTCCATCATCTGGCCCACAGAATTTCCTTTAACTTCACACTCGAGGGTCAGAATATCTAGAGTCATTCTGCCTAAGCTGCATGCAAACATCCATAGACCATTTCAGATTTCCTCCATTTTGAACAAAGCCCACAATAAGAATCAGAACTCTCACAGTTACCAACCAAAGTCCACTGCACAGAGATGTNTATAGCCTACAAAACTCGAATATACTTCACAATGGCTAAATTCTCACTGACTTCAGACATGCACTGCACAGAGCTTAAGGAAAATACTTGATGGTTTNAAGTAAAAAGAAAACAAATGTTTAAAAAGGAATGAAATACAATGTACAACTGACATAACCTGCTTAAAAATTTGAAAAATTTATTTTTAAAAATTTGTCTTTAACCACATGTCTTAATGATAAGGAAGCTAGTATGTTTTCATATAAACATATGAAATATATGAAACTATGTTTTACTCATAGTTCTCATTTAAAATGTCTCAAATCGCCATAATCCTAGAAGATACTGCTTGCTTTATAAATCCATATACATTTTATCACTCATATTAAAGGCAAATAAATATGAAGGCATTCTCTTAGGAAATACTGACTAAATTTTAAAGCATTTAGCATGATTTTTAAATTTTTACTTAACATTTAGTCATGTACTTGTCTTCCCCATTTTCCAAATCTCTTTTTTAAAAGATTTATTTTTATTTATGTGTAGGTGTGTCTTTCTATACATGTATGTGCACTGAGTGCAGATGCCAGGAGAGGCCAGAAAGGGGCACTGGATGCCCTAGAGCTGGCATTACAAGGTACAAGTGCCAGGACCTGGACTCTGGCCATCTACAAGGACAGCAAGTATTCTTAACCTCTGAGCTCTCTCACAGCCTGAAAAGTAATCAACACCTGCTCCCCACAAAACACCTCCTGTCAGGAATGGATAAGCTGGTGTTCTCGCCTCACTACCGTGCTTTACCCTATCCCTAAGCAGTGCCCATACATATTGCAAGGAGTTTAAAATGAAAATACTGACCAAGAAATGTGTCACTATGGTTGCATTATTGAAACTCTGAAATATGCAATGAAGTCATAAAGGGGAGAGGGCCAGGCTCCACATTTCCCACCTACTGGAGGCAGTTTCCAATACAAATGTATTTAACATAAAAACAGATTCATAACATTACAGGATTTTCACCAACACATTTTATAGAACTATCATAGCAGAGGTATATCAGTAGAATGCAACTAGACAAAGAGCAATATTATTTCTATTTTCAGAAATCATAATTTCCAGAAAGCATGGTTGAGTAACATACACAGGTTAAATAGTGTCTGCTCACCTCTAAGGACTCCTTCAGGTCCATGGGAGAAACCGCATCTTCCTCTTCCTCGTCAGTCACCTGGTCCTGGGAACAGTAGTGAGTGCTGTATGCAGAGTGTTCCTCGATGGCTTCCAGCCACTTCTGAAACAATCCAAGAATTACATAACATTTTCACTCCAAAGAAATAGTAATAATCTATGAAGCATAAAATTTACATAAATGAAATAACTATGGCCAAAAAGAACCCAAAATGAAATCCTGAATGTTTCTTGCCTATGANCTGTCTATATAAAAAGATATTCCTATTGCTTTAAAAAATATCCTTTAGACAGATATGTATTAATTGGTACTCAAATATATTACAGAAATTAAGCAATGAAGAAAATTTTTTTCACTTAAAATGACTGGTTTCCAACACTGTTGAATAATATAATGAGTGTCAATAAACCAGGACAGAGAATTACGAACTTAACATTAAATTACACACAATAAACTTACATCATCTTAAGAAAGTCCAATGCCTGATGATTTCACTTTTACAAGTTTTAAAAAGAAAATTAGTTTGTAAAAAACAAAAAAATGGACTAAAAATACTTCTTTGTTTCCTTATAGCATTGTGTGTGTTTAATTCTCAGAATTCTATGAAATACTAAGAGGCAATCATGACTTCAACTATTTAGGGCTCCTTGCTGAACCAAGGCAAATCATTTTTNGGAAAAAGACTCTTTAAACACTTTACCAGGCTTTCTAAGGAAAGAAAGAAATAAAAGCTAAGGCTATGAATTCTGCTTTAAGAAGAATGGATTTCCCATTAAGTCACTGAACCACAAATCCTGGCAGAGTGGATCTCGATTTGATTGCATGACAGTGTTGCTCTAAGCAGGCTTAGCCAAGACCACTGCAGCTTTCCTCATCTCAGTCTCAGTCTTCTCTTGTAGCCCGTTTCCATCCCCAGGACCACTTTCTACCAGGAATGCCCAGTGTCCACTCTGGGCTGGGACTCAGCTACGGGATTTTCACTATCCTTCCTGTCCTCCATTACAATATCTCCATACTTACTCTTAGTCCTGTAGCAGCTTGCTTGTAGAAACCACCCCCTCACTCCCCATCCCACTCCCCATTACACACACACACACACACACACACACACACACACACACCTTGATTGCTAGAGGATTCCATCTCTTGGTATAGACCCTGTCCCTCTAGTTCAGCAGTTCTCAACCTGTGGGTCATGACCCCTTTGGGGGTTGAACAACCGTTTCACAGAGATCACATATCAGATATCTTGTATATCAGACATTACCATTCATAACAGTAGCAAATAACAGTTATGAAGTAGCAACGAAAATAATGTTATGGTTGGGGGTGAGCACAACATGAGGAGCTGTATTAAAGGGTCGAGGCATTAGGGAGATTGAGAACTACTGCTCTAGGCCTTTTCCACAACCATTCTTAGCCTTTCCTCCTGGAAGTCTGTATCCCTTTGTTGTCACCTGCTGACCTACAGAGCACTCTCTGCCAGGGTCACCACAGCCACAACACTTGCCCAGGATCCAGAGAGGACAACAGCAACTGAAGAAAGGAACACCCACACAAAAGAAAAGACATGGACACTGAGAAACAACTCAAACATTGTAACTCCCAATGCCTAGATCCCAGCACAAAAGCACTAACACCAACAGCTGAGACAATGTGTCTGCACTAGAAGCCAGTCATCCTGCTGCAGTGGGCCTTGAAAACTGCAATGTAGCTGAAGCACAAGACACGGACTTCAAAACACAATTACAAATGTTTAAGGAACTTAAAGAGGGTATGAATAAATCTCTAATGAAGACTGAAAACACAAACAGCTGAGTGAAATAATGAAAGCAATTCAAGACACGAGAGTAGAATTTTCAAAAGAAATAGAATTACTAAAGAAAANCCAAACTGAAAGAAAAATGAAAACCCAAACTGAAAAAAAAATGAAAAATTTAGGAAGTCAAACAAAAACCTCAGAAGTAAACCTCACCAACAGAGTGCAAGAGATGGAAGAGGACGAGAGAATCTCAGGTGTTGAAGACAAGGTAGAAGAAATCACCTCAGTCAAAGAGAACACTAAATCTAAAAATTCTAGGCACAAAACAACCAGGAAATCTGGGACACTATAAAATATGAAATCTACGAATAATAAAAATAGAGAAAGAAGAACAGATCAAAGTCACAGAAAATATTTTCAACAAAATCATAGAAGAAAATGTTCCTAACTGGCCCTGAGGGCTGGAAATCAGGAGAGCTGACCCCGCCCTCAGCCCCTTCTGCCATGTGGCGGCACGGGTGAGGGAAAGATGACCTCCTCATTCCACTCCTTGCTACCTGCAGGCAAGAGGGCTGGCCCCTGGTGCTGTAGAATGTCTTTCTGTATGCTGTGAATATATGTTGCTCTCACTGGCTAATAAATAAGCTACTTTGGCCTATGGCAAGACAGTTTAGAGGCAGGCAGGAAATCCAAGCAGAGGCACAGAGAGACTGGCAGAGTCAGGGGAGACACTGAGAGCTGCCCAGGGAAGCAAAGTGTAACACAACACAGGAAAAAGCCACAGAACACGTGGCAATACATAGATGAATAGGAATGGGTTGAGTTTAATTGTAAGAGCTAGCTAGCAAGAAGCCTGAGCCACAGGCCATACAGTTGTAATTAATATAAGCCTCTGAGTAATTATTTTATAAGAAGCTGTGGGACCGCAGGTGGGAGAGATCTGTCCGCACCACAGGGCCAGGCGGGACCTGAAAAACTTCCCTCTATGAGAGTGGGAGAACTAACCCGCCCCTCACTGGCTGCAGCACACACAAGAGTGGGCCCTGTGCTGACTGAGCAGCACAGCAGAGCAGACACTATTGTCAGGGTCTCAGGTGAGCTATCCCTAAGGGTGTGAGAGCAGGAGAGCTGACTGATTCCCACCTTGTATTCCCCCCACTACAGCAATCAGGAGAGAGGACCCAACACCCACCTGGGCAAAACAGTGGAGCTGGCCCTGGTGGTGTGAGTGTGGAGAGCCGGATCTGAGGCCCTGAGAGCAGGACAACTGGCCCTGCTCCTTGCAGCAGGCTGCATTAGGTGAGCTAGCTGAGGCAGTGCTGGGGANCTCACCCAGATAGTGACAATGAGGAAAAGTTGGTGGGCTGGCCACCCCTGCTACCACCCAGGCCCAGAACCAGGGCTATGAGTTGGCCACCCCAACACCCACCTCATCTATGTACTGCTGGAGCATGTGAAGGAGAAAAACCTACAGATCCAAAGCAGCCAGGATCTCCACAACACAGGACAACAGAATATCCAAGAGGAGCCCTAGGGAGGGTCCATTAACAATAGTGCAGCAGAAGCCAGAGGCCTGGAGCAAGACCAATGACCCATAGCAATGAACACTTAAAGGTAAAGATGTATGGACACCAGGCCACACTACAACTTCCACAAGAGTCTTTTCTTTTTTTGTTTTGTGTTCTTTGTTTGTTTGGTTTGATTTTTGGTTTTTCTTTTAATTTTGTTTTGTTTTGGGGGAAAGTTGCAAGGGCAGAGGTTGGATATGAGGGGACAGGGAGATAAGTGAGAACCAGATGCATGATGTGAAATCCACAAAGAATCAATAAAAGTTTTTTGTTTTATTTTTTTAAAAAAGGTGTATATCAAGGTACAAGAAGCATACAGAATACCAAATAGACAGGACCAGAGAAGAATTCCTTATAACATATAATAATCAAAACACCAAACATGTAAGAACACAAAGAAGATATTAAAGGAGGCAAAGGAAAAAGGCCAAGTCACGTGTAAAGGCAACTCCATAAGAATAATACCTAATGTCTCAGTGGGGGCCTCTAAAAGCCCCATGAGCCTGGATGGATGTTCTTCAAACTCTGAGACACAACAGATGCCAGCTCAGACTATTATATCCATCAAAACTATCAATCAAAACCAAAGAGAAATAAAAATATTTCACAATAAAACCAAATTTAAGAAACTTCTATCTACCAATCCATCTCTACAGAACACACTAGCAAGAAAACTTGAGTACCAAGAGGCTAATCACACCCAAGAATACAGTGAGTAAATAATCCCAGACCAGCCAATCAAATGGTGGGGGAGCCGCATCACAACAAAATAACAGGAATCAATAAACACTGCTCATTGATTACTCTCAATGTTAATGATCTCAATTTCTCAATAAAAAGATACAGACTAACAAATTAGATTAGAAAACAGGATCCGTCTTTCTGGTCTATCAAAGAAACACACCTCACCATCAAGGATAGTATTCACCTCAGGTAAAAAGATGGAAAAGGTATTCCAAACAAATGGACCCCAGAAGCAAGCTGGTATAGCCATTTTAACATCTCACAAAATAGACTTCAAAACAAAAACTAATCAGAAGAAAAAGGGAAGCACAATGCACACACATTAAATGAAAAATTACCAAGAGTATATTACAATTCTAAACATTTATGCATTGAACACAGGGCACTCAAGTTCATAAAAGAAACACTACAAAAGCTAAAATCCCGTATTAACCCTCACATTGTGATAGTAGGTGACCTCAATACCTCATTCTTCCCAATAGACAGGTCACCCAGACAAAAACTAAACAGAGAATCACNAGAGTAAAATAGCATCATAAATCAATAGACCTAAACATACATCCACAGAGTGTTTCACCCAAACACAAAAGATTATACCTTCTTCTCAGCAGCTCATGGAACTTCCTCTAAAATTGATCACATAGTTGGGTATAAAACAAGTCTCAACACATACAAGAAAAATGATGTCACACTCTGCATTCTATCTGATCACCATGGACTAAAGCTAGATATCAACAAAAACAGAAACAACAGAAAGCTTACAAACTCATGGAAACTAAAGTACTCATTACTGAATGAAAAATGGGTTGAAACAGAAAAAACAAGGAAAGTAAAAAGCTTTTTAGAATTGAAAGCACAACACACCCAAATCTATGGAACACAATGAAAGTGGGCACTAAGGGGCAAGTTCATAACACTAAGTGACAACACCAAATAATGAACGAATCTCGTATTAGTAGCATAGCAACACACCTAAAAGCTCTAGAACAAGAAAAAAATAACACCCAAAGAGTAGATGGCAAGAAAGAATCAAACTTATGGCTAAAATCGTTGAAATAGAAACAAAAAAAAAAATACAAAGAGTCAATAAAATGAAAGTTGGTACTGAGAGAAAATCAGTAAGATTGACAAACTCTTAGTCAAATGAACTAAAAGACACAGAGAAGATCCAAATTAATAAAAAGGGGGGGTCTAAAGTAGGGTTTCTATTGCTGCAATGAAACACCATAACCAAGAAGCAAGATAGGGAGGAAACAGTTTATTTGGCTTACACTTCCAGATCATAGTCCATCATTGGAGGAAGTCAGAACAGGAACTCAAGCAGGGCTGGAACCTGGAGGCAGCTGATGCAGAGGTGAGCTTTGGAGGTGGAGTTGCTTACTGGCTGGCTTCCCCTGGCTTGCTCAGTCTGCTTTCTTATCGAACCTAGGACCACCAGCTCAGGGATGGCAGCACTCACCATGGGCTGCGCCCTTCCCACTGATCACTAATTGAGAAAATACCTTACAGATGGATCTCATGGAGGCATTTNGTCAACTGAGGCTCCATCCTATGATGACTCTAGCTTGTGTCAAGTTGAGTACAACTGACTCCTTATCAAGTTGGCACACAAACACATCCCACAGTCTTTACAAATTCAAACACATTAAAATTTCATTACCTTTAAAATAGCCAATCTCTTTTAAAAATCCACAGAAAGTCTTTTAAAATTCGAGTCTTTCAACTGTGGGCTCNAGTAAAATACTTTCTTACTTCAAGAGGGAAAAATCAGGGAATAGTCATAATCAAATCAAAGCAAAACAAAATTCCAACCGCCCAATGGCTGGTGTCCACTCATGATCTGGACTCCCCTGAAGGGCCTGGGTCACTTCTCTAGCTCCACCCTCCATAACATTCATAACTTGTCTGTGCTCTCAGGAAACACTTCCCAGAAGATTTCACGTCAGTGATGCTGGTCTCTATCACCACTAATTTCTCAGCTCCAGCCAACCAGCATCGAGTGTCCCAACAAAGCAAAGTTTCACTTTAGTAGTTCTGGTATCTTGTTAATCACAGCCGATTCTTCAGCCCCAGCTAACCAGAACCACAGAATCTTAATTCAAAATAACCAATGCCCCTGATAGTCTTTAAACTTCCCTCTGAAACTTACAAGTCAGGCCTCCATCCTCTGTACTANTCTCAATATTCTTACCTTCCAAGTTCCCACAGAACATCCCACTGAGCTCTTAACACTCAATGGCTCTTCTAGCCCTAAGTTCCAAAGTCCTTCAACAATTCTCCCAAAAACATGATCAGATCTGTCTTAGTAATGCCCCACGACACTAGTACCAATTCATCAAGTTGACATACAGAACCAGCCAGTACTGGGGGACATTACTACAGACACAAAGGAAATTCAGAGAATCATAAAAACATACTTTAAAAATTTGTACTCTACCATAAGGGGAACACTCATCCATTGCTGCTGGAGTACAAACTTGTACAGGCACTATGGAAATCAGTTTCTCAGGAAGCTGGGATTAGCTCTACCTCAAGATTCAGCAACACTACTCTAGACACTTGTTTATCCATGGTCATTGCTGCTCTATTCGTAACAGCCAGAAATTGGAAACAACCTTGTTGTAGAATATTATTTTCAAGGTGTGTTACTTTTGTTTATGCTCTGGAACATTTGTTTAATGATGCAAAGATGTGTTTGATTAAATAAAATTCACCTGTGGTCAGGAGGCTGAGTCAGAAACTAGCTGACAGGAAGTAGTAGGGAGGAGCCAGGTGAGAAAGGGTTTATAAGGAGGGGTGAGCATGAGGGCTTTTTGGAGGACACAAGCAAGGAGAGGAAGTGAGCTACTTGCTATTCAGCCTCTGAAGAGCAGAAGTCCATCTTAACCTTTGAATCTTGAGTTCTTTAGAGGTACAGAGGTTTAGGTTAAGTTCCCTTCCTAGCTTTACAAGAGTTGGAACCTGAGGGAACAGAATTCCCTCTGGCTATGACCCTTGTGGCCTAACCACTGCTACCAGCAGCGGAGTAGCAGTTGCTGATTCAGACAGCTGTGGCTTAAAAAAGGCAGCAACCATTAAAAAAAAGAACAACACAACCTAGATGTCTGTTAGCAGAAGAATGGATAAAGAAAAGTGTGGTATATTTACACAACGGAATATCATTCAGCTGTTAAAAAATGAAATTCACAGGTAAATAGTTAGAACTAGAAAAAAACTATCCTGAGTGAGGTAGCCTAGATCCAAAATGACAAATATGGTCCATATTCGCTCTTATGTGGATGTTAGCTGTTAAGTCTTCATTCAATAAGCAGGCTACAGTCCATAGAACCACAGAGGTTAAGTATAGAGTAATGGACTTGGGGCTGGGTGGGTCTTCCTGGGAAGGATAAATTGAGTAGATAGTTAATGGATGGAGGTAGGGATAGAACAGGAACATCAAATGGGGAGGGGGAGCGAAGAGAGGAGGGAGAGAGTACAAGAAGGGATAGCTAAAAATAAGGGCCATTTGAGGGATTGTATGAAAACCTAACACAGTAGAAACGTCTTAAAATATAGACATATATGAAAGGAATCTAAATGGAGTCACCAAATAGCAGGGTAGACAAAGCCCCAACTAGAATCTCTCATTAACAAGTGAAACCTCCAGTTCTGGGAATGGGTTACATTTAATCAAGTTTCTTGCCAAAGGGGCCCCATGGACACCCCCAAACCATCTAGGCTATTGCCAGGGCTATGGGATGTTCTCCACAAACTGATGGTAAGAGCCTATTGCTGAAGACAACATCTAGACAACTCATTGAACATGGAGAAATTGAGCTGGTGCCTACCCTAGAGCCTTCACCCCTAATGACTAGTCTTCTTGGTACTAAAAGGTACTCTGCATATTACCAGAGGAGAAAGGCAAACAAAAACCCACCTAAAAACCCTTCGATCTACAGTGGTGACCTGCCTTAAAGATACACTGGTGCAAAGCTTGTGGACATAACCAACCAATTATCTGATTGGATTTAAGGCCCACCCAATGAGATAAAACCCATACCCAACATTGCTTGGATGCCCAAGAACCTGAAATTAAACGGGAGAAATTCAAATACTACTATTCTGTTAAAGGAACGTAGCAATAAAATGACTCCTAATGACATTCTGCTATATTCATAGAGCAGTGCCTTACTCAGCCATTGTCAGAGAAGCTCCCTCCTGCAGTAAATTGGAACAAAAACAGACCCACACAGATCAAAGTACAGAGAGTGAGAGACTTTGGAACACTCAGTTCTAAATGGGAATTCTCCATCAAATCCTTCCCCTCAGAGATCAGAGAAACTACAGAAGAGGAGGCAAAAACATTGTAAGAGCCAGAGAGGATGGAGGATACTAAGGAAACAGGCCTTCTAAACACAGCAGATTGACACACACATGAAGTCACAGAGCTGTGTCAGCATGCACAGTCCTTGCATTGGTCTACACCAGATGGGGTCTGAGCTGAGAGGAGAAGTAGACACAAGGCCCCACCCCTAACCCAGAAGCTAAGCCCCCCTTCCTAACCCAGAACCTAAGCCGCCATCCCTAACCCAGAAGCTAAGCCCCCCTTCCTAACCCAGAAGCTATCTCCAATTGATAACTGCACACTAAAGAAAAATTAGTTTTCTCCATTGGAGTCTCACTGGGTATACTAACCACCCTTAAGGACAGACCTCAGGCCCAGGAGTAGACAGTCAACACAAAATGAACTCAATGGCATTTTTGGAGGTTCCTTGTCTCATAATGTTTTGTCTGGGCCTTTCTTCTTTCCTTCTTTCCTTCTTTCTTTCTTTCCTTCTTTCTTTCTTTCCTTCTTT
>LZPO01034946.1:60557-71080 GCA_001675575.1 Neotoma lepida
AAAAAAAAAAAGAAAGGTATATAAGTGTGAGTATACAGGAAGTAGCTCTCTCTTGGGCTGAGGATTTCCTAGCGGTAAGAACTTGTGGCTGGCTTGTTTTATCCCTCTGATTTTCATCTTTCACCCCAATATCTGGCTCTGGGTTTTTTAATAAAAAGACCGTTTAGCAATTCGTGTTATATCTGGCAACCCAATGTTTGTGGCACAAATTCAGAAAAAGTCGCTTGCCTGTGGCCTTGCAGTCCCCAGCTCAGGCCCTAGCTCAGACCCCAGCTGCACTCAGCTGGTTGTGGTGGTACACACCAGTAGGATTTGCTGAAGGAGGTGGAGGCAGGAGGATCCCGAGTTCGAGGCCAGCCTGGGAGGCTTGCTGAGGAGAAGCTGCAGCCGGGGCCAGGCTGGACCACAAACCGTGGCGGTGGGTGGTGGTGGGACCATGGAGGCAGCGGTTGCTGCTCTTAGTTGCCAGCTGTGTCTCATCATGTTGGTGGCGGTTACAATGNTGGTATAGGACAAAGGGTACCTGTACAATTGCCAGGACCATCCAGTTACAAGAAAGCATTGGCAAAGGTTGGTTTGGAGAAGTCTGGTGAGGCAAGAGGCAGAAAGAAGAAGTTATTGTGAAGATATTCTCTTCTAGGGAAGAATATTCGTGGTTCTGAGAGGCAGAGATTTAACAGACTGTGATGTTACGCCATGAAAATATTCTAGGATTTATAGCAGCAGACAACAAAGACAACGGCACATGGACTCAGCTGTGGCTGGTGTCNGATTACCATGAGCATGGATCCCTTTTTGATTATTTGAATAGATACACTGTTACAGTAGAAGGAATGATCAAACTCATTCTGTCCATAGCAAGTGGTCTTGCCCATCTTCACATGGAGATTGTTGGTACCCAAAGAAAACCAGCTATTGTTCACAGAGATTTGAAATCAAAGAATATCTTGGTGAAGAATGGAACCTGTTGTATTGCAAACTTGGGACTGGCTGTGAGACACGATTCTGCCACAGATACAATTGATATTGCTGCAAACCACAGAGTAGGCACTAAAAGTTTTCTGCAACGAACCATGACCATGCCTAAAAGCAACTTTGAAGTCTCCAAAAAGATGACGGGGGCCCCACAACGACGATTCCATCAGGATGATGATAATACCACTAAGCTGACAAATACAACCCAAAGATCGGCTTTGGACTACAAACTGCTCAGGACAATTTCGAGATGGCTAGCTGAGATGATCCAGCCTCATAGACTACTCGAGCAAGGACTTGTGATAAGCCCTGCACTTTCTCATTATGCAGAGACTGGACAAAGGATACAGCTACCTCTCCCAGGACTTGAAGATTAACCCCAAATTTTTTCTTTTCAGGATCCCTTAAAGATGCCATTGCCCCCAGACACCAGGAAGTAATTTTAAAAACATGACACCCACATTCTCAAGAGGTGGGGCGGGTGGTTTTTTTGTCATTCAATGGGTTATGGATAACTGTCATTCTTTAGGATGGTTGGTTACAAGTTGTTATTGTTAATGGTCAGGAAAAAGGCTAAACAAAGGAGACTAGATTTAAGGTTCTTGTTTGAAAAAAAAAGAGAAAAAGAAAAAGAAAAAAGAGCATATAGATAAGGGGTAGATTACTGAATCTACTCTGAAAAAAAAGATATAGAAATAATAGGATAAAAGGGTGGATTATTGAATCTACTCTGAAAAGAAAAAAAAGGATATAGATAAGATAAAATGATAGATTATTGAATCTACATTTATAAAGCAAATACTAGTTTTAAATATTTTACATTGGATGGGATTTTTGTATATTGTATACAAATTATGTATAGTGATACAAATTTGAGATTGATTTTAGAAAATACTTCTAAATATTTCTAATCTTGTTCAAGNTATTGTACCTATACAGTTCATTTAACAATGTAATGCAAATTGCTAGTCTTTGAAAGTTATTATTACCAACTAATTAGAATACAGAGAAATGAAAGTTAGTAGTCAATCATTACAATCAAACTTATCGTTATGTTAGGTATGTTTTCAAGATCAAACAGAAATATATCTTAGATATACAGGTTATCTTCAATCACTTCAGAGATCTACAGAATATGGCATTTAAGATGTTTTAATAACATAGATTTTTTTTTTTTCATGACAATGAGACATGTCAGCTCCTGGCAGCATCAATCTACTTCAGAAAAGCTGATGGACATTGAAGACATTCCTTATGGAGTTTACTTTCTTTGTGGCAAAAGTTAGCCACTGGGCAAGAAAGTGCCCTTACATCAACTGCTGACAGTATGCTGTCCAAAATGGACAAGCAGAACACAAAAGAAAGGACTGCTGATCCTCGCCAAGGTTCACTTTCAGCCCATAATTTGTCAATGTCATCCTTAGTTAAAGGTATGACAATTTCTGCTGGGTCTATTTCTGCTAATTGACAAAGTCTCAATTTTCCTTTTAAAATCAAGTCAGAGATCTTTTCTACATAAGTTTTTAATTTTTCACTCTGCNTATTTGGTAGAAATATCCATTCCAATATAGTATCTTCCCTCTGCATTAAAATTCCTGAAGGAGAGTGCTTAGAGAGTAAAATAACCAAAATGCAATCAAGCTTTGGATCCACACAATCCACATGTGCACCCTGTATTTTCTTTTCCACCAAAGCCAATTTTCTCTCAACTTCAGCTGATAATTCTCTTGGACTATTTAAGTCCTTGTCACCCTCTAAGGTTTTGAACAAATTACTCAGTTCATCATTTTTTATCCCAACAACAGTTCGTAAATGGGAGATATTTCCGAATAATCTTTGAAAGTCATTAAAAGTCCATAATTGACCTCTCCTAATTTGCACCTTCTGAGGTCTAATTTTTTGTAGACCTATTTTATATCCTAAATAATTAATAGAATCTCCTCTTTGTANCTTTTCAGGAGCAATTTGTAATCCCCAATAAGGCAAAATTTTCTTTACTTCTTCAAACAGTCTTTCTAAGGTATCTGCATTTAAATCAGCTAGTAAAATATCATCCATGTAATAATAAATTATAGATTTAGGAAACTGTTTACATATTACTTCCAATGGCTGTCATACAAAATATTGGCACAGGGTCGGGCTATTTAACATTCCCTGTGGGAGAACCTTCTATTGATCTCTTGACTGGCTGGGAAGTATTATAAGTAGGTACCGTGAAGGCAAAGTTTTCTCTGTCTTTTTCTTGTAAGGATATTGAGAAGAAACAGTCTTTTAAATCGATAACTATAAGAGGCCATCCTTTAGGTAAGAGAGTAGGCAAAGGAATTCCAGACTACAGAGAGCCCATTGGCTGAATTACCTTGCTAATTGCTCTTAGATCTGTTACCATTCTCCACTTATCAGATTTCTTTTTAATAATAAATACAGGAGAATTCCAAGGGCTGGTCAATTCTTCAATATGCTGAGCATTTAACTGCTCTTGTACCAGATGTTCTCAGGACTATAGTTTCTCTGTTGTTAAAGGCCATTGCTGAACCCATACAAGTTTGTCTGTTAACATTTTAAAGGTAGAGCTATTGGTGTCTTCGAAAGATCAGCAGCTGTTGTGCCCTGTTCTTGTACAATCTGGATGACTGATGACTGTTCTTTATAATAATACCTTCTAATATTTTTCTCAGAAACATATGTTAGTTTATGGTGTGTTTCTGAGGTTGGAGGAATGTTAATCTGGGTATTCCCTTGTTTTAATAAATTGCAGCCCATAAATTCATAGCTATATTAGCCACATATGGCTTTAATTTTCCTCTCTGTCCTTCTGGCCCTATACATTTGACCCATCTTGCACTCTGTTTCACTTGAGATAATGTTCCAATTCCTAACAGCTGAACATTTACCTCCTGAAGAGGCCAATTTGGATGCCAAGATTCTGGTACAATTATTGTTACATCTACACCTATGTCTACAAGACCTTCAATGAGAACGTCATTTATTTGTATTTTTAATTTTGGTCTTTGTTCATTTATAGAAGTTTGCCAAAAAAATCGCTTTATGGTTTCTCCTGAATTTTTTGTTATCTCTGCTATAGCTATTCTATCACCCCGAGCAGTGGGGCTTTTTATAATAGGCATTTGGTTATTTAATTGCTCTGAGAAGGGGTTTCTTCTACAATGGCAGGAAAAGACTGAACTAAATTTGTCATGGAGGCCTGGGAGAGGCCCCTAGTTTCCTGATGGCAAAGGCAAAGGATTACCTTCTCTGTCCCTTGTTGATCTGCATTTGTTAGCCCAATGTTTGCCTTTACCACACTAAAGCGGCAATTAGTGAGGCAATTCCATGTAGTTTATCTGATAGTCAAAAGAGGTTTATTTTGGGGCAACTTACAACTAGCAAAGGGATCAGTTACAGGATCCAGGAGAGGTGAGGTGCAGTCCAACGCGGTTCTCTGGAGAACTCTGACTTGGTCTGCAATCCAGCATCCAGGATCATGAGGTAGCCAAGAGAGAGCGAGCACGTATGCATCTCAGGTCTTAAGGGTCCAAAGAGGCCATGCCCCAGGGACAGGTCATAAGCAGGTGTAGCAGTTACCTGCTGCCTCACTAGGAGCAATGCTTCAAAGTCAAAGCTGGAACAGCTACCCACTACACCACACTTTCTGCATAATCCAGAAGGGAGGGGCGTTGTGCTGCCACTGTTCCTTGAAAAAACATTGTTTCTAGGAACGCCCTGTTTACAATCCCTTTTTAGATGACCTTATTTACCGAAATTAAAGCATCTGACATTATTATTTTTCTTCAAACCTCTGAAAATCACCTTTCCTATCCACGTATCATCATAGTCATGAGACTGAATATTAATTGTATCTAGGATCCATTCCTCCAAGGGTGCTAATCTTGCGTTTAACGGCCTAATTACCCTTTTGCATTGTGCATTAGCATTTTCAAAAGCCAGAGATTCAATTAATATCTGTCTAGCTTCTGAATTTGGTATCATTCTATTTACTGCTGAAGACAGCCTTTGTAGAAAATCTGTGAAGATTTCTTTTGGGCCCTGCATAACTTTTGTAAGTGACTCAATTTTCTGTCCTACTTCTTCAATTCTGTCCCAAACATTCAAGGCTGACATTTGGCATAAAATTAGGGTGTGGTCATCATATAAAGATTGTCTTTGTATATCAGCATAATTGCCTTTTCCACTAAGTTGATCTTGGGAAATTTCCATACCTCTAGCCCTACATCGTTGTTCTATGGTCTTAGGCTCCTCTTTCCACCAGGTTTTCCTTGGTAATTGGGTTCCAGCCTCAAAAACTGCTTGTAACCAAATCTTTCCAGTCTTGAGGGATAATTATATTACAAGTTGACCACGAGTTTAGCATCTGCTTTACAAACTGAGAATGCATACCATATGAGACTATAGCTTCCTTGAATCTCCTCAAATCTAACATTTGCACAGGAGTCCAATCAGCTCGTACCCAGACTTGAGCATTTGGCAGTTCCTGTAATGTTACTGGATAGATTAAGGTTGGCTGTTTGAAAACCTTAGGCTGTTTCTCCCAGACTTGAGCACTTGGCAGTTCTTGTAATGTTACTGGATAGATTAAGGTTGCCTGTTTGAAAACCTTAGGCTGTTTCTCTATAACCGTATAATGCATTGCTTAGATTGGTTCACCTTTAATTTCCTCTGTCTGGATCTGAATTTCTCTATGATCTGCTTTAACAAGTTTTTCTAAAACTTTTNTCTTGGCACTCATATTAACCAACCTTTTTAATGATAAAACAAAAATGATCAAACAAATAATATTCCTAATTGATGTTATGTAAATCCCATCAACATTATCCTCTCATTTAATTGTTCCATTTTCAGACTGCCTATTGTGTTATCAAACAGAGACCAAATTCCCTCCATTGTAAAAATGTTTCCATTCTTTTTAATGTGTGTGTGTGGGGGGATTCTCTTTTAACTAATTTCTCCCTTTCAGAAATCTTAATTGACTCACCAAGTCTGCTAACTGCATAGAACAGTAGAAGACTGAGAGAATTTCAAGGCAGCTTACCTCGTGTGGTAGCAATCTGAGATGGGGATCCAGAGAGAACCCTCNATCCACCAGGAGAGAGACAAAGAGACTCTGGCCCATGTGCTGGGATTAAAGGCATGTGCCACTACTACCCAGCACAATTACAATTTTTCATTCAAAAATAAAAGAACAAAATTTTAACAATATGTCACACATGGATGAATCTGGGAGACACTGTGCTAAGTGAAAAAGGCCTATCACAACAAACACATGATTCCACTTATACATGGTACCTGGAGTGGTCAAGTTCATTGATTCAGAAACTAGAACAATGGGTGGGCACCAATAGCTGAGGGTGTGGGGGTCTGTATGCATAGANCATCCATTTTAGAACACGAAAAGACTTCTGGAGCTATGTGCTATTCAAAATAGCAGAATGATGCAGTATATTTAATGTCACTGAACCATGCAATTTAAAATAGTTAATGTTAAATTGTATATTATAGATATTTTATTGATATTAAGGGTAGAAATACCTATACAAGAGATCTCAATCAAAATAGGCATTCTCCCTAAGAAACTAGAAATTGAATATAGCTTGATTTATTTAAGTGTGACTATTCAATGAGGCTCTTTAGCTTTTGCTGATATGGTTCACTGATGAATCTGGAAGCAGACTATTGCATAAGAAATTACAAGTTATAGAACAGGCATAGGCCTAATCAATTCCACNGAAGCTAAAGACAAAAGTAAGAGAGGAGAAATAAGTCTGTTTTNTAAAAACTAAAATAATGAAAAGACCACAATAGAATAAAAACTTGAGTATGGAGTAGAAGAATCAAGAGTGGGAACAGAAGAGAACAAGCAGGAAGGCACCAACAGAAAAACAAAGGGCAAGGTGACTAGAATCCTAGCATTTCACAAGCCCATTGAGCAAGATGTAAGGGCTTGTGAATGGACCTGACCCGATCACAGGGGTGTTCTGAATTGATGGGGCAATTAACCCAGCCTGTAACCTTTCAAAGGGGAGTCCTGCTGATCCCAAGAGTACTGACATGGGAGAAGCAAGAGATGTGCACTTTAGGGCAGATGGGGTGCTATGTTACTGGTACAACCCTATTGGACTTAAGTATGCCTGGGCTCCAGGTCAGCCCAATCGGTGAATAGAGATATCTCAGTCTCCGGGACAGTAAAAATAAAATTGGAAGTGAGTACAAAGAACTTAAGAGTCCTTACTTTGACATGGGCTTTAAATTTTATTACAGCCCCACAGAAGCGTCCGTCNTCCAGATTTACCCACGAAAAAGACACACACGTCTAGACTCTGTCTAGATGCTTTTGGATCACCTGTTTCTAATACCACAGTGGAAATAAACAGGATGATTGTGTGTGTGTGTACAAACAGGGGTTCTTTAACTTTGCTTATTCTCAAGTGTAAAAACACATGCACATCCCATGGAATCCCCAGAGTCTGCAATGATTGGACAATCCACTGCAGCACGGACTTCAGTCTGTACTAAACACGCATCTCATCTTACCGTGCACACAGCTTGAGTCAAGTGTTTGCATCCCTGGCGGTAAGTATTACGGACTGCATCAGGCCTTCAAAACAAAAATTAAATTAAGACCAAGCAAAAGAGCTAAGTGAAAACTTTCAGTATTTTAAAATTTATAATCTGAAATCTATTAAATATAAGCATAATACTTACTGTTTCCTATACCAGGAAAGGACTCCATGTTCTAACACTACCCAGAATAACTTCCAGCCAAAAAATCTTGAACTCTACAGGAAAATGACAAAGATTTTCCATGTTGATGCATCTGGATTCAAATACGTGGCAAAAAACATTAAGCTCAAATAGATATATGTGAGTCTTTCACCTAGACAGGACTGAATAATAAACAGTAATAAACTGAGCTGAGATACTAAATGCAATGATGAGAACACACGCCTCACTACAGGGTGACCACACACAAAAAAATGCCACACTGGTAAGGTCACAATTCACAGCTCTGACAGTTCTGTTCAGGACTATTTCTGGACTTTGAACACAATTTCCTCAAAGTTGTGAAGGAATGTCTAAAGAAGAGAATTAACTTAAATTCATTTTATATAATATAGCTACATTCAAAAATTTCATATACAGGGACTGCTTACAGATGCAAACATAGTAGTAAGTGCTACCATGGTTGATTCTAAAAAACAACTAAATTCTAAAACACACAGAAATGTTTACAACCAGGAGATGTTCTTCATAGGACAATTCAAGAACTAATTTTCTGTGAAATCCTCCATAATTTGATGTTTATAACAAAAACAATATTGCAATTATGACTTGTTGAGAAAAAAATACTTTCCTCTATTCCTCTCTGTTAAACTTACTCACTTTAAAGTACAGACGATCAGCCTAAATAAAGTGTTGATACAATAAAGGGAAGCCTCTTGAAATGCAAGAGTATAAAATGCTTACAATATAAGATCCAAGGTCTCGATCATCTACAGAGATCCTCCTCAATTCATGATGGGAGTATCCCAGCTAACCCATCATGATGTGAAAATACTGTAACAAAAGTGTCTAGCTCAGAGTGGAGAGCTTTCTGAGCCTGCACAGGCCTGGCAATGCACACCACTGTGGGGTGATAAAAACATACAACACATTGTGATGGCAACACAGTACTGTGCAGTCTTGGTTGCTGCCCTCATGGCCACATGGCTCACTGGGAACTGCAGCTCACCACCACTGCCCAGTAGCACAGTACACTACTAGGCCAAGAAAAGTTTAAAATTAATTAATGGCACTAAAGAGTCAAAAACTCATAAATCAGACTGTGGTAGTTTGAATGCAATTGGCCCCCATGATCCCATAATCTCATAGGGAGTGGTACTACTAGGAGGTGTGGCTTTGTTGAAGTGGGTACTGTCTTGTTGGAGGAAGTGTGTCACCGTGGGGGCGGGCTTTGAAGCTTCCTATACTTAGGATACCACACAGTGTGACTCAGTTGATTTCCTGTTGCCTACAAAGTGTACCCTCTTAGCTCCAGCACCACCTGTGCCTGCATGCTGTCATGCTCCCCACCATGACCATAATTGACTGAACCTCTGAAACTGCAAGCAAGCCACCACAACTAAATGTTTTCTTTATAAGAGTTGGCATGGTCATGGTGTCTCTTCACAGCAATAGTAAACGCTAACTAAGACACAGACCATGATCAGTCAGGGTCATGCTGTGTGTCTGAAATCACTGAAAAAGCATTAAGAATCCTTCCAGCTTCCTACTTACAGCCATCCCATCCTACCTTCCAGAGAGGACCTTCATATCGTTTCAGTGCTTTGTAGAGGACCTGCTGGAAACAGGTTTCATTAAAGATCCATCTACAGAGCTTAAGCATTCATTCAATTTTTTCCCTAAAATTTACTGATTGAATTTAGTTCACCAATACACACCTTATTACCAACAAGAATATGCTTCATTTCAGCACCATGGGCAAGGTCAAGAGGTTTCTGATCTGTGTAAAATACAAGGGAAAAAAGTCACTATGTTAACTACACAAAAATATTCATTATAACTGTATCATACAACACTCCTTTGTGCTTTCAAAAACTCCTCCCCACCAACAAAAGTAAAAATAAAATCACCTATAGAAGTCATCCTCTCAATTCTTTAAGGCCTCCTTTTAGGTCAGAAAACTCGATTCTCGTCAGAACACTACGTACTTGTTCTGTGACCAGTCAGATTTTCTGGCCTTAAATGACTGTATTAGTTTTCTGACTGAATAACAAATTACCGCAAGCTTACCAGTTTAAAACAATACAGACTGACTATTTCATAGTCAACTTGTTTAAGCCTGTTACCTTCTGGTTAACTGTTTAATTCTTTTAAAAATACCAAACACCTGGTATATATTGGTCATATTTGTTTCCATTTCTTCTCATGAAATTCTGTTATGTGCCAATCACCATTTTAAGGCACTGGTGATTTAGCAATAAACAACACAGGAGATAGCAAGAAATTCATAATAAAAGAGACGTAACAGGTAATACACCATGGTATGCTAATATAATTAATGACAGATTTGACAGACAATAGCTCCACTTCAGGTAGAAGGTGAGAGACTGTTCTGGGATAACCTTTCTGAGGCAGGGAAGGTTAGATTGAGAAGGATCTTGTGAAGACACAGGGAACAGCTAATTTGAAGGCCCCGAGGGAGGAACAAGGCAGAGGACAAGAGATACAGGAAGCAGCTCACACACACAGCCAGATGTCTGTGAGCCGTGAAGAGTAAGCTGTGTTTTCTAGACACGATGGACAGCTTCTGGAGGGTCTCAAGACAAGGAGTAATAGGATCTGACTGATATTTAAATTCTGTCAAAGTGTTTCAAAGTGCAAACTTTAGCTATTTCATGATTTTGATAAATTACCATATTAACTAATTGATCCTAATATTGTGCTTCAGGTTTTTAATAGCTCTACCAATATAGAAATTCACATGCCATACAAAATCCTACACACCATACAATCCTACACACCATACAATC
>LZPO01034946.1:81227-97137 GCA_001675575.1 Neotoma lepida
ACAGGCAAGATGTTTGTATGTGTAATCTAAGTTAAAGATAAAAGGCATGCAAATATTCATTTAATTACTCTTAAAACTTTCCATAGGCTAAGAATCAGAAAGAGAGAAAGAGAGAAATTATTCCTCACTAGCACCTGACAGGTACTCTCTTCCAGAATACCCCTTGTCATGGAAAACTCACTGTACCTCACCTTTCAAGGCAACTCACACCCTTGTGTACAACACAAGATAAACTCTGTGGTACTCAACCTCTGGCCCATTTANTGGCTATGGTTCTACACAAATCAGATCATCCCTATCTAAATATATATATAATATATATAAATATAAATATGTATATATTTATATAAATATAATATATAAATATAAATATCTAAATACCATCACTTCAGATACTTGGATGTGGTTTTGTTACACCTACCTCTATCTCCTGTCTCCACGTTTTATCCTGCTATCTGGTTTATGGCCTACCTGTTATCATGGTGAGTTGTCTCATGTTTTATCCTGCTATCTGGTTTATGGCCTACCTGTTATCATGGTGAGTTGTCTCCAGCACTTCCTGGAGTCTGCACATGATGACTTAATGCTATCCACAAATGGCATTGAATCCGGGTAAGGTGATCTCATCAGAACAGAATCACTCAATTAATTCTCCATTTTCTATTTTCTATTTCCCAGGCTAGGACTACATGAGCTGACAAATGGCATTACCTGTAAAGTCAGTGACACCCTTGCCTTTGCACAGCTTGGGTTCCAGAAGAACCTTAGAGCATGTCTTTACAATTCCCCTTATTAAATGTCCACTTGTCAAACTAAGCTAACATTCAGTCTCTCAGGAAAATCTCAGTCTCAGAGACAACAGAATGACAGAACAGGATAAAAAACAGTTACCTCACCTTTCAATTAGATCACAATGTATTAAAGGACAAAGACCAATATGACCCATGAGTCCTTGAGTCGAAGGATACAGTGACTGACAGAAGATAAGTGTGGGTTTGGCTAGTCACTGAAACCAGAGAGTTCATTTCAAGTGAAGACATTAGCTAAAGATGTCAGCCTCCAAGAACAGCTAGAGGTAGCTGACTGTGACCAGTGCAGTGACTGANGAAGAGAAAGATCTCACCAAACCCCACAGTATGTGCAGTATGTGTTAATAACAATTCTCTAATATAGATGCCTAACAAACACTCATTATTTTGTAACTACAGAAGAAGCAAGAAGACTTCAACCCGTTAAGCCAAATGGAAAATTGTTAAAAGCAAGACTGTGAGCCGGGCGGTGGTGGCCCACGCCTTTAATCCCAGCACTAGGGAGGCAGAGGCAGGCAGATCTCTGTGAGTTCGAGGCCAGCCTGGGCTACCGAGTGAGTTCCAGGAAAGGTGCCAAAGCTACACAGAGAAACCCTGTCTCGAAAAACCAAAAAAAAATAAAAATAAAAAAAATAAATAAAATAAAATAAAATAAAAGCAAGACTGTGGTTTTACATGAATAAAAATACTAATAATTAAAGTTACAGAGTTAACAATCTTAAACACAAAGATTATCACCCTACTCTGAATTGCAAGAAAGAGAAACAGAGTATGTGTGAAGTTGCATCTGTAATTCTGAGACCTTATCTGCAAAGTAGAAACTACCTGCTCTAGCCTTACAGTAAAACCTGGACCACTCAAAGACTAATCTAATACCTAAGGCTTTTCTAGTATAAACATGGGAGTGGTTTTGTTTTAAATGGCAGTGGAGAAATTTCTCTACATTATTAAAGGCTCATACACCTTCTTAAATGCAATTTAATCTCTGATGTCGACAGCCATTAAACCAATCCCTCAAGAAATGAGTGTTGGTGTTACACTACAGTGAGGTCCTCGGGAAGATGAAGACAGACAGAAACACCCTCTACAGTAACGAATGATGTGTAACAACGAGAGCTCCGACTGTCTCTGCCCTTCTTCTCCAGACTCTCATTAGCATGCTACAGCAGTTTACCTAAGCCACATCTTCTCAGGTCTNTATTTTCTCTTTTCATTTTATTGTACATTTGAAAACATTTTTAACTTGCTATGTTCTTTTACAAGTGAAGATTTTAATAGTGAATGCCACAGCTTGGATGTGAAATGTTCCCCCAGTCTCGTGTATCTGAACATCTGGTCCCCAGCTGGTGGTTGTGTTTTGGGAGGTCAGGGAACCTTTGAGGTGGGACCTAGCAGACTAAAGTGGATAGTTGAAGAATGGGCCTTGAGTTTCACAGCCCTGGTCCTCTTCTGGCCCTCGCTCTACTTCCTGTTCCTCCAAAGTAAAAAGAACAGTCTCAGCCACACGCTCCTACCACCATGGAGCCAACCACCATGCCTTCTTGCCATAACAGGTTGGATCCGGTTCAAAGTGTGAGCCAACTTAAATCCTTCCTTCATCAGGTTGCTTTGGTCAGCCATTCTGCCCCAGCAACAGAAAGTAACTAACAGAGTGAGGAAACAGATAAAGTTGCATCTAAACAAAGACTTTGTAATGACATCAGCAACACAGATAGGTTTGTTGTCATCTATGTTGCTACAGAGCCATGTTTACTCATCTGTGACCTTAGCAATAATAAAACCAAACATTATTTATATTAAGATCCATGTTTACCTTCAAGCATGTTTCTGATTTCTTTGTCCTGGGTGGCTTCCTTTGCTGTCTGTCCACTCCCATTGACAACCGTGGTATCAGCATTGTGTTCTAAAAGAAGCATTACCAGCTCCTAAATAAACAGAGAAATTATCTTAGCTCTTATTAAGCTGCTACTTTATTGTATAAGTCTTTTCCAAATTACTGATTGCTATAATTTCTAAAGTAGAAAAAAATTATGTAAGAATCTTTATATCAAATCAATTATGTCTACAATATACAATTCAAATAATTCTGCTAATAACTGATATTTGCTTAAACAATTTCCAACCCACAATCAATATATAGCCAATTTCTGTAGTTGACTTTAAAAAATAAATTATCTGGGGGCTAAAGAGATGGCTCAGCAGTTAAGAGCACTTGTTGCTTGCGTAGAAGAGCGGGTTCACTTCCCGACACCCACATGGTGGTTCACAACCATCAGTAATCCCAGCTCCATGGATCCAATAGGTATGCACATGGTATACATACATTCATGCTGGCAAAACATTCATATATATAACATAAAAATAAATAAGTCTAAAAACAGTGTAAGTAAATTACCCAGTTACTTTATGAAAACAACTCATGATTACACTAAATATGTAAGCAAATAAAACCACAATTTATAGAGAATTCAGTATAGTCACTCATTTTAATAAGGCCTGATGAGAATAATTTCTTGAACACTTACATTTTCAAAACCTAACTTTAACATTTTAAATATTTTCTAAAGCGATACAGACTGATAGGACATATCACATTGAAAGAACAGTTTATACTGAAACAATTTCCTGATGTCAATATTCAACAAAGAAAGTATAGTAGTTTTAATGTAATTGGTCCTCATAAACTCATAGGGAGTGTGTGGCTTTGTTGGAGTGGGTATAGCCTTATTGGAAGAAGTCTGTCAATGTGGGGTGGGCTTTGAGGTTTCCTATGCTCCGGATACCACCCAGTGTCTCAGTCAACTTCCTGTTCCCTGCCAGATGTAAGACTCTCAGCTATTTCTCCAGCACCATGTCTGCCTGCANACCACCATGCTTCCTGCCATGATGATAATGGACTGAACCTCTGAACTGTAAGCCTCCTCAATTAAATGTTTTCCTTTATAAGAGTTGTTGTGNTCATGGTGTCTCTGCACAGCAATAGAAACCCTAACTAAGACAGAGAATATTACTCATTTTCACTCTGTGNTTAACTTTTGGAACTTCAATATGACTGGTAATGTACTAATATGTAAGCCTAGTATCATATCACTGGGTCAGCCACACAACCTAAGACAATAGACATGAGGGAAAACCCAGACAAGAGAAGTGTGGTGCATGCCCTAGGACACACAGCACCCAGGGAGAGTGGCACTACTTCACTTTTAGCTCCATACTAAGTGCTGTTCCAACTCCTAGAGTGATGGTCCCTGAAACAAACGGAGTGAGAGGCTGTCCTATACTTTTCATCTTTCCTCTAGGCCATAAAATCCCCTACATTATTTTTAAATATTTATACTTAAACACTTAAGTATATATTATATAATATAATGAACAAAAATCTGTCTACTACCTAGTCACTATATGATAACCACAAACTTTTAGTCTGTGTCTTTCCAGTTGGTGTTCCTCCAAGTAAGCTTGAGCCTTCCTATGTAGGTAGCTCAGGCTGGCCTCAAACAATCTTCTTGCCTTGCTTTTTTCCAGTAGATGAGGCCATAGGAGATACAAAGGGAAAGTTAGAAAACCTACTAGCATTTTAATAAAGGAATTTTTAAAAGACACTTCACTATTTTGTGTCCTTCTAGAGATAACATTTCACGAAAATATTTCATGTGAGAAAATGAACCCAGAGAGTGATAAAAATTAACAAAATTGCATTGGTGGTGGCACACACATTTAATCCCAGTTTGGGGAGGCAGAGGCAGATGGATCTCTAAGTTTGAGGCTAGCCTGGTCTATAGAGCAAGTTCCAGGACAGCCAGGACTACACAGAAAAACCCTGTCTCGAAAAACCAAACTAAACCAAAACAATACAAAATCATTTGCAAATCATGTATTTGATAAGAGACTTGTATATAGAATATACAAAGAACTTTACAACTAACAAGACAATCCAATTTTAAAATGCTAGGAGCAGGGTATGGCAGCTCATACCTGTAAACTCAACATTCAGGAGGCTGAAGAAAAGGGATCATGAGTTCAAGGCCAGCCTGGGCTACATACTAACATCTTGTCTCAAAGACAGAAAATAGATCATTTTTAAAATAAACCAAATGGGTGAGACAGCACTTGAACAATCTGAAAAGAACTTCTGAGCTGCCTGCCCTGCCTTGACTTCCTAAATCAGGGGCTCCAGGTCTAATTGGCCACCTCCAGGTGGGGAAGGCAAACTCTTGGAAAAGAGAGCTAGTGTCAGAATGGACATGTTAATCAGAGTCAAAATTAGAACAGCAGAAGGCAACCTAGGACTGGTGGCTGCATTTTACCCACTGTCATTGATGAGACACCCAAAAGACAAGTCAGGGACTACGCTGACATCTCAGTGGACAGAGAGGCTTTTGTTTTCAAGGCATTGCAAAGTAACTCTTCTTGCACTTGAAAATTGTTCTGCAAGCCAACTGTGCTTCTCTCTGACCCAATTCAAGGCCACCTTGCCTTCTGTAACGCTGAAGACACAAGACAGCTCTGTCACCTCCCCCCACCCCCAGGACCCTTCTGAGATGTCCCTGGTGCTGGAAGGAAGATCAGCTCNGCTTACATTTCCCTAACAGAGAACTCCTTCAATCTGCTGGTTTTGCTATCATCTTCTAAACCTTTCACTAACTCCCCAAATTCTATTTATTAATTACTGACCTTAGTTATGTATTTAACATAGAAAAGGCCCAACAGAGAAAACATTCCTAGATACCAAATACTAAAGACAGAATGGGAACCTACCATGCAGGGGATGGACCTTGGGTTCACTCCTCAGCATTAGGGAGTGAGGGAAGAGCCGCACAACTTTGACAAAGAGAAGTCTCTGACAAAATTGCAGCTGAAATCATGATGCTCACTGGGACAACCCCAATAGAAGGTGAAAGTGGGATTTTTAAAAAGCCAGGAAAATGACTGAGGGGTAAANCCTAGGTAAAAAGCAATGGGCACATTCCTAATTCTCAGTGCAGACGGCAAGAAGGGGCCACAGTGAAAATGTTTTGAGCACTGATGTAAACACTGCACAAAGATCCAGGGTGAGGACCAGGAGACATCAGAGACCTGAAGCAGTGCACACAGCAGAACTGGCTGCTAATGGAGGACCCAGACGCCTGGTGTGAAGTAACAGATTCCAAAACAATCCTCTAGGAAGATGAAATGAAGCCAGAAGAACAGATTGACTGGTTGAGGTAGAATATTCCCATAGAAAAGAGAAGGTTAAGGAAAACATGGAGAAATGCCTCTCAGGAAAGAACCATCAAGCAAGCAGAGAACCAGCCGGAAAGACTGTGCTTACTCCTCCCGGAGAAGTCTCAGTTGTCAGATTAAAACATGGAAATAGACACCCTGAGACCTAGNAAGCCACAGCGACCTCCAAAGAATCCAGCTCAATGATGGACCTGAGAACCAGATGAGAAGGGGTGCCAGGGAAGCTGTAGGAGAGCTGCTGTTTTAAACTCAGGGCTGAAACTCCTGCTCCAAGCAGGCGCAGTGCTGACGACAGTGTTTAGCTGCCTCCTCACNCCCTCCCTCTGCTCCATCTACTTACTTTCCTCAGCCTTCTAGCCACCTCTAGTTAGTGTCTGCTTCCCCTCAGAGAAGAGTGTGAGGTGGTCCATTTTGCTCCCTATGCCTGAACAGCAGCCACTTTTGAACATTTATCCATAAATAGAGATACTTTGTTTCACATAATGCTGCCAAGAAAACACTTTGATCAACTTGTCTAATAAGTCAAATAGACTAAAGTCTATTTGTTCTGTTCTCCTTTTTCGGCAAGTGTCCCAATAAAAGGGGCCCTACACAACAAAGGTGACAAAAAAGTTACCATAGTCATTAGTCATGTCCCCAATTGCCTCACCCCGCTCTGCACACCCACTGTCAATCACTCCTTATTGAACTATTACATTGCTGTCATCATCACACAAGTCATCGCAGGTGAAGAGGAAAATACCCACACCTACATTGCTTTCTGAGCAATGTACTAAGAAGTAATTCACATACCATCAATTTTACCCTGCAAAAGACACAATTCTTTGGCTTTTAGTATACTCACAGAATTANACTGTAATGTGTATTACTGAATATCACAACATTTCATCAACCTCAAGAACCCTCATATCTACAGATAACTGCTCCCCATTCTGGTCCTTTTTCCATGTCCCCTAGCAACCATTCATCTACATTAGGTCTCTATGGACTTGCCTCCTAAACATTTCAATGAAAGAATTCTACAATGTATGACCATATGTGTATGGTTTCTTTCAACCACAGGATGGAGGTTCCTCTGTTTGGGCATGTACCAGTACATCATTCCTCTATTGCTGAATGACTTCTCCATCATCTGGGCACCACACCTTGCTTATCCATTAGATTAACATTTAGGCTTTTGGTTTTTGTCTGTCATGAATGATGCTGCTAAGAATATTACCATATTAATTTTTTAAACTTTATTATAAAGAATGCTGTAAATTAAAAAGAAAAATCACACATGAAAACTAACCAGATCCAAAGACTATTATATAATGCAATGAATTTCTATACAATTAGAATAGGCATTCGGAAATTTTAGAGCTTCACATTTATACTTTCACTATGGAATGTATTTTTATGAATTTATCCACTACCAAAAATGAAAACTCCATAACAGAGTTAGAACTAGAAGAACAATGAGCTAGCTGACATCCACTTCTGTAACTCATGTCCATTACCTGCATTCACTAACTTAAACATTCACAACACTGTGAGGTATCAACTACTATCAGAGCTCTGTTTAGAGATAATGGACCTAGGCCAGAGGTTAATAAATGTGTTACATATTTGTAAGAAAACATATTAAACAGGTACAAAATGTAGNGTTATATACTATTTAAGTTCAACAAAGTTCATTTTACAATGACAATCAATAGTCAAGTTCTACTCAAGTTAGAACTGGACACGATTGATTTTACTTCTGTAATTGGGTGATGAGACCCAGAACAACTGACTTTAGTAAAGGGACACTGTGCTGTGTGGACAGAAACTATTTAGTCCTCTGAGTGGGGCTGGAAAGCCTGGCATGGTATAATCCCAGCACTCAGGAGGGTGAGGCAAGAAGATTGCCATTCAAGGCCATCCTGAGCTACATAGTAAGTTCCAGGCCAGTCTAGGATACAGACTCCAAAAAGGTCGGAGGAGGGAGCTAGATACTTCCTGGAAAAAAATATCTCCATGAGCTAAGCCTGAAGGTCGTCTATATAAACTTCAAACAATTCCCAACAAGCAGGGGCCTCAGTCCCATGACTTCAGTGAGCTCTGCCAACACCCAAATGAGCCTCCAAGTGGCTCCAAGCCCCAGAAGAGAACAGTCCAGCTAACATACTGAGTTCAGTCTCTCGTCGCCCTGAACAGAGATCATAGCTAGGCTATACATAGAGTTTTCCACTAAATCCTATGATGATCTGTTATACAGCAACAAAACCACTACAGACTGGTAAGCCTAACGGTAAGCAGAGCAGCCTTACGACACTAATGGCAAGGGAAGATGCTCATGGCTAAGNATTTCCAGATGAGCATGTGCCACTGAAACCCAAAGATTCACTTCCCAGTTTCCCTTTAGCAAGTATGGTCAGGTGACCGTTCTAGTCAAGGGGACAAGCACAAGTTCGTGTGAGAACTTCCAGGAATCTCCTAGAAGAAACAGTGCTGTTCCTCTAGCCTGATTCCCAGAATTTGCTGGCTCACATACCAGATGATACAGTCAAAACCACACTTAGAACAAGACAGAAAATTCCCAGGTATGTGCCACCTGCCCTGGACTTACCTAGCTGAACTCTCACGGGAGAAAAAGACTAGTGTAAGTCCCTATTATTATAGGTTCTTTCCCATTGTAATTTCATCTGCAATACTTCCCGTGATTAAACAACATAGGAATTAACAACAAATCACAACTCTAGACTTGTCCATACCACCAAAAGCTAGAAGACAGTGACTAAAGCCTTCCAAATTCTGACAGGTCATTTCCAAACTATCACTCAACCAAAATGGTTGAAGTTATATCCAAATATGTGAATTCTTAAAAAGCTGATGTGCTAGGCAGCCTTTCCCAGGAAGCTTTGGGACAACTGTGCTTAAGACAAAAGGTGACCCAGGAACCAGGAGCTCTACTAGACAGGATGGTGGACTACTACTACAGTGGTGGACAGGACTCCCAGGACTCACAACTACAGCTCCAGATTGACAATCTGAGAGCACAGGAAAGGGGGCAGAGAACTGGAGGGCTGGTTCAAGAGACGGTCATCACATGGGACACAGAGATACAACTAGAAGTGGGAAAAAGAAATCTGAAGTGCTTACCAAGATTTGATATAAAGGACTAATGAGGGAACTTCAGGAAAGTATGGGGTCCAGAAAAAATAATTTATTATGTAATAAAAAAACCACATATAGGATTCTCTAAGGCTCCATCTAGTATGCTGAAAATAATGTATTTAACTGAAGTCCAGTTACAGATTAATAGACTGAGAAAAGTAAGATGGCTTGGGCAGGGGTTAAGGCAGGGAGAAAGAGAAAAAATCATGCTGAGAAAGGGGAGTCATTTTTCCTCAGGGGTATGGACACTGATAGGCTGACCACACTCAGACAGGCAGCACTACTTAGAATCAGTGGGTTATTTAGNGGAGGAGGCGGAGGAAGAGGAGAACAGGAGGAGGAGAGGAAGAGGAGAGGAGGAAGAATATATTAGGGGATCCAAAGGAAATGTAAGAGGGGCTAGGGAAGGATATGATCAAGATATAGTATATAAATATAAGAAATTATAAAAGTAAGTAAAATACACTTTAAAATGCTTATCTGAGGGCTAGAGAGGTGGCTCAGCAAGTAAAAGCACTTGCTGTTCTTGCAGAAGACATAGTGATATAGTTATTTGTGGCGATAGTACTCTGCAAGGAAAAGGTCACAAACACGGCAAACCCGCTAACGAGAGTTTTATTGAGGGTGGGGGGACAGAAGGGGAAGTGAACAGGCCTGTGGAGAACACGTGTGGGAGAGCAAGGGTACGTGGGACCTGCTTTTTAAATGCCGGCCTGCGCATGGGTATTCAAGTCCGCGTGGCTGCTCGCGCATGTGCTGAGGGTGCACGGTCATTGGTGCGCGCAAACCACATGACCATGTACCAGCACACGACCCGGAAGTGACCTGAGCCCGGAGGTGACCTGGGCCTGCACCGAGCGCAGGACCCGGAAGTGACCTGGGCCTGCACCGGGCGCAGGGCCTGGAAGTGACCTGAGCGTGCACGGGGCATAGGACCCGGAAGTGACCTGAGCCCAGGGGTGACCTGTGCGGAAATGGCTAGTTAAAGCATGCGAGGTCACGTGGGTGTGACTAACACATAGGTTCAAAGCACCCATGTGGCAGCTCACAATCATTTGTAGCTCCAGGGGATCTGACGCCCTATTCTGACCTCCAAAGGCAATGCAGGCAGCAAAATATTCATACACATAAAACAAATCTTTAAAANAAAAGCTTATTTTCCAGAAACAAATAGAGAATCTAACATTTAAAAAGAAAATACAAGAGTCAGTAATAGAAGTACTATATTTATAAACAAAAAGGTTTAAAAAACTGAAGAGATGCCAGAGTATTTGCTCTCAAATATAAACCACAAGGGACAGTTGGAGGGCCACCAGTTTTTTATTATAAAGCTTCACAATATTAGATGGCATTTTAAAATAAAAATGCATACACACAACATACATAAGAAAATATGAACTGACTTGAATAATGCTTAATCAAATATACACTTAAAAATTAGAAAAGGCGGTTTTCTGAGTTAATTGAGTCTTTCAGACCCTACTTAGGATTTAGGAAATCAGACTGATCACTTCACTGGTGTAAGAAAAAACAATGAATGGCATATAACATTACACCCTCTTGAGAGTACAGAAGACCAGGAGTGTCTGCTCACCTGTGGTAGGTTCAAGGCAGATGAGCCAGCTGGCCAGGCAAGCAGACAAAAGGGTTTGGTGATGGTATGCCCAGGTTAAGACCCTCAAAGAGACCACCAGAGACTCGAGAAATCCAGAATGCAAAAGCAAGGTTTATTGAAGGTGCGCAGTACAAGCCGGCAAGGAATTCTCGTCCGCAGCACCCCAAATTGCTCTTTGTGAGCTTAACTTTTAAAGGCAAAAACCCAAAAATTTCTCAAAGGGGAGGGGAGTTAGTACGGGTTCATTTTTGACTAGCTTATCTTTACTTACTCTTAGGAATTTCTATAGTTCCTGAGTTATCTGATCCTTTAGCTAGACTTGTTGTTTGTCACAAGACCTCTTCTATAGACTATCTCCAGCGTTGAGACATTCTGTGGTTAATCAGTTGCTTTCAGATGGCCCTCTGGGCATCCTGACTTTGTGACTTTGTACTGTTTCAATTTCAGGAGCCTCTGTCAGCATGGAAGCTCGAAACTTAAAACTCAGGCCTATTCTTTTTTTTAGTTCAAACAGAGGCTGTTAGTTTGGTCTTATTTTTGAGTGAGGGTCCTTCAGTGGGACTAGGGGTATGGTTCAGTGGAAGGCATTGCCCAAGGTATATGAAGCTCTAGGGCTGATCCCAGCACTACCAAAAACAGTAAGATAAAGAATTCAATGATAAAATATGAACCAAGTGGTTATCTGCTGCCATTGTCCATTTACTCTTTGCCTCAGAAGGCCATGCTCTATTACTGTCCTAACCCTCGGTCCTCGCCAGCCTTGACTCTCTGAACCTGCTGCTAGTACTGTGTTCAACCTCTTGGCTTGCTGCTTAGGTCAGGTCTGACCACAATGTTTGGAACACTGTTTCCCAATGCAATCAGTGAACTCACACACAGTCTCTCCTAAAGGCCCAAATAGAGGGAGTAATCGTTAGTGAACTCCTTAGTGAGGCTTGTATACTTCATATCACAATTCCCTCTACTTTAGTCCCCTGGACTCTTGAGGCATAATTACCTCATGCATCTTCTATCCTTTCATATCCAAATATCCAATCTAGTGTGCTCAGTTATTTAAAGTCAGTTTTCTGTGGCAACTGGGACATCNTGCCATTTCATACTGGGGGGTCATCATCTGTCCACACTGCTGGGGGCTATCTCAGTACAGCTCATGCTATCAAAGAAAATCANTGAGTGATGGTTAGAAGCTGGAGGTACAATACCACTTAATCTAGTTTCTGGGACTGAGTCAACTTTGGATTATTTAATCAACTATTTACTAAAGGAGAAGTCAAAATGTAGAGAGTAAAATCCTACACTATTCCCAGGCTATTCCCAAAGTGGTCATGGAGAACCCTCCCTCACACACATCACAGACTGACACTACAAGATGAAAAGTGTCATCAGGACCTTTGTTGAAGGAAAATAAGTATTACACCAGCCTAGCAGGGCTCACAGTGTGTGCACTGGGTCTACAAACATAACCAGTTAGCATTTCCCCAGTCCCTGTGTGTAAAACTGGTGCAGACAAACTGGTTGTTGGCATAATCAGTACATTGCTTCCATGGTCTGTAGCCAAANAGAAGGTCTTAAAACTGCCGTCTACCAGCCACTAGCCAGGACAAACCAAAACCCATATCCTATATGGAAAAGAATGGCAGAGCTATACCATCTTAAAAAACCCAAGAAAGCGTGGGGGAAATATCAGTGGGAGAGCATTGTGGAGCATGGTCAAGGCCCTGGGTCTGATTGCCAGCATTCGCTATCTAACAGTTCCTCTAAGATCAAAACATTCCATCCTGCAGGAAGCTCTTTAAACAGGAAGGATAGCTTCTGATAGTTCCTGAAACTGACCAGATTCACTAGGCCCCTCCCTGCCAGAGTAAATAATAAGAGCTGAGGATCCCTCTCAGAAGAGCAGAGTCAAGATGCAAAGATGAATCTGAGAGGAGAAAAGCTGTAAGAGGACTTTGAGCTCAGACCAGCTGCCTGGAAGAAGCAGAAGCCTGCAGTGGGCCNCAAAAATATACTATAGAGATTCAGCTGTATATTAAAGCTATACCTAGAAAAGTCGAGGCATTTTTCTAGAGGAAGCCATTTATCAAGGAATATTTGGTGTTATTCAGTTTTTAATATATCAGCTGTCTTCTGCTATGAAATTCTTGTGTGCCCATATACTACTAGGCCATATGGCAAACAGTTAAGCTTCTCAGACCTCCTGCTGATCCACTAGTTAACACCCCTATAGTGCTTAGGAGACAGGTGGGCTGTAGATACATAGCCTTGTTTCTTGTGCAAATGAAGCTCAGTCCATCCCCTTCCTTCAGGCCTAGTAGCATTGCAGAGCTATTGACTCAGGATAATGGGGCTCTTTGCATAACCAGGTGCAGTAAAGACTGCAGCAGATTTCCTGGCCAGAGCAGAGTCACATGGCAGGGAGAGAAAGAACAAGGCAGTTTCTGTAAATGGTAGACAGAGCCCTGTGGCCAGAGAGAAGAGAAGAAGGCAGAGTTTCTCAGAGCCAGGGGTAAGGACCAGGGAAGGAAAGATGGAGGACGAAGGAACAGAGCACGAAGATGAGGTTGAAAGCATAGGAGCTTAGTTAGGACTATGAGAGGCAGGCCCAGTAGGTACAGAGAGGAGCTGAATGTGAGGATGTATAGATAGAATTTTGTCTTAGAGAAATAAAGTAAACGGACGAAAGAGCATGGTGTACATAGATTCTTTTCCCTCAGATAACCCCACCTCCACCCCACCCCATCCCTGCCACCGAAAGTAGCCTCTTCCCCAGGACCCTGGGAGGGGTTTTCTCAGGGCAAGCCCTTGGGAAAATTCCATTACCAGCTGAGCTGCCTGGAAGAGGTTAGACCAGAGTCACTTGGAAAGGACACTCTCTAACCTGTTTGAGCTGGTTGCAGGCTGTGCAGTATGCTCCAGGTTTTGTGAGNTGTGACCCATGATGGAGTAGACTTTGGTGGAGCAGCTGTTTTGAGTCATTTCTGCTCCTGTAAGTAACCCCAATAAAATTCATTGGTTCACCAAGATGGACTTTTGTGGTATTGATAGACCCCCAAAAACAGGGTACTACCTTCTCGGGAAGAGGGGCCCCAAAATCCCAAACTCCAGTCCAGTTGATGCAAACTGCAAGAGGCTTTATTTCAGGGCAGAAAGACAAACGGTTGTACAATCGGGCCTTCTTGACTCTCCCGAGCAAGAGAAGCCCCGAACTGAAATCACACACAGTTTTTAAAGGCAAAAATCACAGAATTACAGTTTTCATACAGATCTATCTTTGATTGGTTCGTGTCTAGGGACTTTCCACAAAGTTTGGCTTAATCATAGGGTGGGTGCTCATTGTCATGGAGACCAGGGTTGGGACATTCCAGAGCCAAATAATCATTATCACCTGAATGTCTTGTGACATCCTGTGGTCAAGCAATTGAGGTTCTGCCCGAGAACTTTGGGGGGGTTTATACAAGGTCACAGTGACTTTCCCCGGAACTCCTGTAATTGCCCTAACTACAATTGAGCAATTATCTCTTTACCAGAAACCGCCGGTTGTGGTGGAGCAGCGGCTGAGCAGCGTATCTTAACAGAAATCTTGACCTCNATTAAACAGTAGTTTAGCAATTCTGCTCTGGCTTTAGCTTCTCGACACTAAGGGAGGGGGTTTCAGGCCTAAAGAGTATGGGGGTTACAGGCCTAAGGAAAGTCAAGGTCTTACATCCCGGGGGTTTCAGGCCTTAGGAAAGTTGGGGTCTTTCAGTATCTGTATTTTGGTCTGTGGTGGGTTCTCTATCTGGGGTGAGTAGATGTGTGTACTGCACACCCCAGGAAAAGTTCTGTCACACAAAAGCATTACATATCAACAGACATGAGATACTCCTCACTGTGGAGGTGAGGAGTAATGTATGTGTGTGGTGGGGGAGGGGGGTGCACTGAAACTTTCTACCACATTTCCATTTAATTCACCTATCTGTTACCACCACAGACACCAGATGGAAAGTAGAGAAAGATAGGGGACTTCCACAAACTCAACCAAATAGAACAGTCTCAATGACAGCCACTCTGCTTTGTGTGCTGTTTGCTGGGGAAAGGGATACTTACCATGTGGTTGGTGCACAGCAACTGATATGGAGATGTGTGCTTTCCTATCCCAGTCAGGACAAACATCAAGGACACCCTGCATTTTTGCAGACAGCAGTATACATTTACAGCTCTCCCTCATANCCCTGGAATCTATGGAAGCTCGCACTAGTCTATGCCATCAACTAGAATGTCCTTAAGACACACACCTAGAAGGGATGGGATTAATCTTGGGAAGAATCAAGGGACCTTGCCATATCAGTCAATTTTTCTCAGATCAGTGGCTGAATAATACCAGGATATTTTCTCAAGAGCAAATAGCAGGCTGACAAGATGGTTCAGCAGGTAATGTACTTGCAGCCAAGCCTGATGACCTGAGTTCCTGTCAGGAATCACATGNTAGAAGGAGAGAACCACTTCTGCGAGTTGTCACCTGAACTACCTATGTATATGTGCCTCACAAATAAATACAAAAAATAAATGGAAATGCTTAAAACACAAGTATCTGGGAAAAGTCCAGAGCACCTAATAACCCTGATTCAATGCCCAATGTGCATTAACAAGCACTAACACACACACGCACGCGCACACACACACACACACACACACACACACACACACAGGAAAAACAGGCAAAAACAATCAATCACCACCTTAGAGAAAACTGCACCTAATCATTTGAAAGAAGAAGGGCTGAAAATGAGACCTGGAGGAGCACCTCTAACATACAGACAACACACACAAGCCCCACCTCTAACATACAGACAACACACAAAAGCCCCACCTCTAACATACAGACAACACACACAAGCCCCACCTCTAACACAGACAACACACAACAGCCCTACCTCTAACACAGAAAACACACAAAAGCCCCATCTCTAACACAGACAACACACAAAAGCCCCACCTCTAACACAGACAACATAAAAAAGCCCCACCTCTAACATACAGACAACACACACAAGCCCCACCTCTAACACAGACAACATAAAAAAGCCCCACCTCTAACATACAGACAACACACAAAAGCCCCACCTCTAACACAGACAACATAAAA
>LZPO01034946.1:97392-109710 GCA_001675575.1 Neotoma lepida
ACAGACAACACACAAAAGCCCCACCTCTAACACAGACAACACACAAAAGCCCTACCTCTAACATACAGACAACACACAAAAGCTCCACTTCTAACACACAAACACACAAAAGCTCCACTTCTAACACACAGACAACACACAAAAGCCCCACCTCTAACACAGACAACACACAAAAGCCCCTCCTCTAACACAGACAACACACAAAAGCCCCTCCTCTAACACAGACAATACACAAAAGCCCCGCCTCTGACACAGACAACACACAAAAGTCATGGTAGTCTCTTGCTATTATCTTGTCTACTTGTTTGCTCACTGGCTTTTTGAGGCAGAGACTTCCTATGTACTCCTACCTGGCCTGGAATTCCAGATNCTTCCTCTGATCCTCAGGGCAGGTTTACAGGCAAACATCACCAGGCATGATCTTGTCCAATGAGAGCAAACAGGCAAGGGTAGTAAAAGGAATGGTAACAGAGCTGAGAGCCTGAGCCAGACCCCAGGAAGCCTGTCACTAGTGAGCGGTAAAGAATCCAGAGTGGACAACAAGCAGGGAGAAGCTGATCCATTGCGCATCAAGAGTCACCATGTTCCAACCGCCTTCCCTTAGAGGTTCCTACAGGGAGAGGCACTCAGGCGGACTGAAGTTGCTGCTCCCACACATAGATGAAGTAGGTCTGAGATAAACAAATGGTGGGTTGTGGGAGAAGCTTTGACTCACTGCCCAAGTCCCCTGAAGGAATAAGATCTCTGACTGCAGCTTTGAGAAGTGGCCGGAAAGCAGCCTTTACCTGCAGCAGCTATAGAGCATGACACTACAGAGCCATGCCTCCAGAGCAGGTGTCTCTCCAATACCTAGCAATACAAAGCTGTAAGATCCCTCTTCTCCAGAGCTCCCCACACGGAGGTTGACGCATCCTGTAGTGGTTTGAAAGAAAATGGCCCCCAAAGTGAGTACTATTAGGAGGTGTGGCCTTGTTGGATTAGGTGTGGTCTTGTTGGGCACCCACCGTGTCACTGTTGGGGTGAGCTTTGAGGTCTCTTTTGCTCAGGCTTCCCTCAGTGTGACAGTCAGTTGACTTCTTGCTGCCTTCTGGTCAGAATGTAGCAAGTATCACATCTGACTGCACGCTGCCATGCTCTCTGTCATGATAAGGGACTGAACCTCTGAAACTGTAAGCCACCACCTCAATTAAATCTTTTCTTTGTTAAGAGTTGCCTTGGTCATGGTTTCTCTTCACACAATAGAAACCCTAACTAAGACAGAAACTGGTACCAGGGACTGGGGTATTGNTGTGATAGACCAGATCATGTGTTTGTTTGGAAGAATTTGGACTTTGGCATTTTGGTTTTGGAAAGCAGTGGAATGTTTTAAGTGCTGCTTAATACTAGTAGGACCATGGAAGACAGTGGTGCTGAATGTGATTTGATGAACTGTGGAGGGCTTGCTCAAGAGGTCAGAGAGGAGAAGAATAGTAGTATGTTGCCCAGAAATTGTTCTTGTGATTATTTTGGTGAAGAAAGTGGCTGCCTTTTGCCCTTGTCCTAAGAGTTTTGGCTAAAGTGAAGAGTTTTGGATTAATTCTGTTGGCAGAAGAAATCTCAAAACAGCCTAGTATGGAGTCTGCTGCGTGGATATTAGTGGTAACTCTAGTGAAGATTTATAGTGAAAGGGAACAAGCTGAGCAGGATAAATTACAAAATGAAAATTTTGAGGAGAAAACGAACACCAGGAAGTGGAATAGAGCTAAATTCTAAGTTCAAGGAGATAAATGGATTAAGAAATGGAATAAAGGGAGTGGTGACCTCAGGGTAAGATCCTATCCAACTAAGTTTCCAACTTGTGAAAAGGAGCTAAAGGAAAGCTTAGAGCCAGGTGTGGTGGGGGCACACCTTTAATCCCAAGCACTCAGAAGGCAGAGGCTGGAGGATCTCTGAGTTTGAGACCAGCCTAGTCTAAAGAGAGTGTTCAAGGACAACCAAGCTTAGGCAGTGAAGGAAAACAGAAAACTGGTAAAGATGTAATTAAACATGGGGACCATGTTCCAGGCCCAGTAAGCAGCAGAACTTGGCAACTTCGGCCATGTTGTTCTGGCTTTAGAGTTAAGGATAGAAATAACAGGTTATGGAATCTGCCTCCATGCCTAAAGAAAGTTGTTGAGGCCTGGCATGTGTTAGGGGTGTCCCTAAATAGAGGCCTAGTAGAGAGGCCATTGCATGAAGCTGTAAAGTTGAAGCCTGGATTGCCCTGGAGAACCCAAAATGTTAGAGATGCCAGAGCCGTGGGATATATCTGCTAAGGAGGGCTGCTAATGGGGAGTGAAACCAGACCAAAAGAAAGAAGTGTGTTGCAGTCAACAAAGCTGAACAGGGTTGGAGATCTGAAGAGCACTTTGACATCAGACGTGGAGATGCAGAGTTTAGAGTTTGCCCAGCTGGTTTTCAGTCTAGTATATCCTCACTATGCTCCCTTCCCCGCATTTGGAATGGTAATGTATATCCTGTGTCATTATATGTTGGAAGTATGTGACCTGCTTTTTGATTTTTACAAGGGGACTATAGTTAAGAGATTGCCATGTGTCTCAGAAGAGACTTTGGACTTTGACACAGTTTGAGACTGTGATAAACTATGGGGACTTTTGAAGTTGGACTGAATGCGTTTTTTGCATTATGATATTGCTATAAGCCTCTGGGGACCAGGGAGTGGAATGTGGTGAAAATGAAATGAAAGAAATTGAAAAGAAAATGGCCCCCAAAGTGAATGGCACGATTAGGAAGTGTGGCCTTGTTGGAGGAAGTGTGTCACTGTAGGGGCAGGCTTTGAGGTCTCTTTGGCTCAAGCTTCTCTCAGTTGTGACAGTCAGTTGACTTCCTGCTACCTTCTGGTCAAGATGTAGCTAACGCTACATAGCTAACGCTATGTCTGCCTGCATGTTGCAGGCAGATAATGGACTGAACCTCTGAACTGTAAAGTCACTACCTCAATTAAATGTTTTCTTTGTAAGAGTTTCTGTGGTCACGGTGTCTCTTTACAGCAATAGAAACCCTAACTAAGACACATCCCAAGAGACTGAACTATGGCCTCACTCTAGCCTCTGTCCATTCCCGACGCCTCTGCCCTTCCACAGGTGTGATTCCCTGCTTCGCACTGATCTGCACCTCAGCTTGCTTTCCAAAGAACAAATGTCAATGCGTCCATCTCTATTTAAGAACAGCTGGTTATCAATAAACGAAACAACATGGTCAAGCTGTTTGGGTGGTGCATGACCAACCTTAGGTGTACAAGGGAATTCTTACATCAACTTTAGATCACATATCACTTCTGTCTGTTAGGAAAAGTATACAGAAAGCATTTATTTTAAATTTATTTTCAATTCCACTAAAAATGAAGGCCAGTGTCACAATAGAACNATTTACTATACTTATTATGTCACTATTTTAAGCAATTTACAAAATGTATTCTAAATGTCTCTGAAAAATGAAGCAACAAATATCAAATAGAACACTAAAAAAAATTCTGTTATGTTGATTTCCAATATGGAACACTAGGGGTCGCTACCATATCAAGAAAAGCCAAATTGTACTCAAAATTTGGGGAGCTGAATGTTATATATTTCAGAGTACAAGGATTTAAAGCATTTTACAGGTTTTTTTTCTAAACTTAAACTCAATATTCTCTTTAAAATCACTTAATTTCAAGTTTATGAGATATTTTAAATGATATTCATGAAAAAGGATTACAAGATAATTTGGGTTTTTGTGACCACAATTAGAAGTTAAACTTTTTGTCTAATCCATTCATATTTATTATTTGTACATGACAGAACCATTTACTTTAGCTAAATGTTATGTGAACATAGTTGGATTTTTAGACTAAGGCCCAATTTAGCATGATCACACATTCAGAGTTCAATAAAATAGTAGAAATGCACATATTGTGAACAGCTGATATTGAACTGACTGGATCTACGTGATTAGAACGGGCAGTGAAATGTGCTTATTCCTTGGGGGCAATACGGACGAAGCCTCATAGGAGGGTTAAGACACACACAGCAATAATTCCAACACAAGGTATAAGATGAGTGAAAATTCTGACCTGTGTCTGATAAACCTGGCAAAGTAGAGCTTCCTGGCAGCTGCAAGAAATCAGGAACTCAGGGAGACTGCACTTCAGAAACAGAACAGGTAGAGGTGGGTCATGTGGGAAGAAATGGAAAGAGAACGTTCTGATTTCCACAGAAAAGGAGGAGAAGTTCGTGGCCATGAAGGGAAATCATAAGTAGTTCACTCCTATGACTCAGCAAGGATCACATTTTGTGTGTTGTCTTAAAAGGGGAGACATCTGTCTCAGTTTTGGTTAAAGTTTCACACCTGGTTCTAAGTACCAACTTGTGACCCAATAGGCAAGAAGAGATTAATTCAAACATCCCAACACATTCAGGTGGGTTCCTGGTGACTGATTCAACACATCATTAGAAGAATGGAAACTGGAGAAGTGTGACATGTGCCCTTTAAGTGACGGCAGCCCATAAACAGTTATGTGACCACAGGAAACACAGCCTATGTTACAATTTACTTACCAGGCTGCTTCTGTTATGACAGAAAAACTTACAAAGAAGTGGGATGAGGTGGCTTCTGTTGCTAGGACATTAAGAGCTCAAAGAAGTTATCTTGAAAAGATGACTGCCTGCAAACCTGGACAGGACACCTGCATGAACCTTTTCGTGGTACTGGAGTCCACTAAGGACTCAACAGACCAAGAGTGNTTGATACTCAGCAAGAGGCGCTAGACGACGGTGTCAGGTAGGAGCCCCAGGTGCCACCAGACTTCTAGCTGAGGCCGTTCCCCAGCCCNTACTGTGCCAAGGAAGCTTGTCTAGAGCACAGAAGCTAGTGACAAACAGTAGCTTTGCTGCCACATGAAATTGACTTGATTTGGAACAAAAGACAAAACCCACACCAAAAGGCATCATTAGTAAAAATAGCCACTTCAGTTGCTTTTCCCAATAGAGTATTAGCTTTCTATTACTGCTCTAACAAACTACCTCAAACCTAGAGTTTTAAAACACTGAAATTAATCCTACAGTTCTCCACTTTATTAATTCTGAAATGTAGCTCACTGGATGGAATCAAAGCAGTGGAGGACTGGATCCTTCCAGAAGCTCTTTGGGGACTTCGTTGCCTGCTTTTGTAGCTTCTCAAGGCCATCAACACTCCTTGGTTGATAGCTGCTTCCTACAATTTACAAGCCAGAAGCATAGCATCTAACTGGACAGATTTCCCTCTGATTCAACTCCTCTTCTGCCTCCCTCCCACACTTAAGGACTCCTGGGATTGCATAGCCATCTTTCAGTCAGCTGAAGAGCAGTCTCAGTTCTGCCCTCAACTTTGAAATCAAGCATATTCACAGATATCAAAGACTCGGGGACAGACAGCTTTGAAGGCTTGTAAGTGCTGGGCTATTCTACCCTTTGCCCTAACAGAGAGATCCTAGAAATAAAAGAACCAGAGGGAAGGTGGTCTTCCCACACAGTCCCAGGTACTAGAGAACAGTACTCATGTGCAGGAGAAATAAGAGTGGGTCCTTCAGAAAGAAGAAGAGTGAGAAAAGCCTGAACTCTGAATGCTCTGCCAACCTAAGCTCGCAGGCCACGCAGAAGCCCCATGAGACTGAGTATGAGCCACTGCTACCTAGACAATTGGCTGCCAGACGCTAAGCTATGCAGATGCAGAGGTGCCAGAGAGGCACTCTGAAATACTACAATGTGTACTTTTAAGACTTAGCAGAGGGGCTAGGGAGATGGCTCAGCAGGTAAAAGTGTCTGCTGTGCACGCATGAGGACCTCAGGTCAAAGCCACAAAGAAAGTTAGGCACCATTGCACTCAAGTCTGTAACGCCAACATTGTAAGGACAAAAACAAGAGGACTGCTGGAGCTTGCCGGCCACCTATGTGTCTCTGCAGTGAGTGAGAGATCCTATCTCAAAGGAATAAGGTACCGAATAACAGACTAGCACACACAAGGTCTTCCTCTGGCCTTGTGCCCCATGGACCTATGCACACAGTTGTACACACATGGTACTGGTGCATGCTGCAGTACAGATAAACCTCATCACTATGGTACAGAAGTGTTTCCATTTATACGTAATCTCTAGAAAACACATCTATAGAGAAAATAACAAGTGGTAACCTGAGGCTTCAGGCAGGCACAGGGAATGAATGTGTGGAGAACCCAGGAAACGTAATGGAGTGACAGAAATGTTCCCAAACTGGGTCATGGTGGTGGCTAGACAACTATGTAAATGCACTAGAAATCACTGCAATGGATACCTCCCAAGGTGAANTGAGACAATGGGAGTTATGCTTTGCTTTTGGCATGGGGCGGGGAGGTCTGAACATATTCAATCAGGCACAGCACAGAGAAGCCCCTAGACTTTTTGTTTTACCTCACGGTGCAATGCTCAGACACACATATACCCCACCCCACCGCACCCCCGACCCTGTGTGTCCTTCCGACCAAAGGGCTGGTTTCTACACTTCCCTGTGGCTTTCCCAGGGGCTGGTTGGGTAGGAAGGACTGAACACACAGAGGGACTATTCCTCCAACCATCTCACTTGCAAAAGAAACAAAAGGGACATTTTTCACCTTTCGTCCTGTGAAGGCAGCTCGATGTAGTGGTGTGTCCCCCATGTCATTTAACACGTTCACTGTTGCACCAGCCTAGTAAACAGGAAAACTTTAAATAGCGTCCACACATTAGTAAATACATAAACACACACATAAATAAGTAAGTCAATAAATAAATAGAATTCCTAACTGCTTTAAAAATTAAAATAATTTAACATTGCTTTTTGCTACTAAAAGCAAACTAGATTCACAGCTAAAGTACACAGGTTTCCTAAAAGGCAAAATCTCCCAGATAAGCCGAGCACAAGATTTTTCTTTAACGGTCTATGCAGCTGCATGCCACTCGAGCAGCAGTGGGACTGTAAACATTGTCCCTGAACCTCAGAGTATCTCCTCCACCGTCAATATGTAAGTGTTTACATGAAAAAAGATGCCACAGCTTAAACACACAAATACGATGTAATCCAGTTTCAAAAGTACCCTGTGAAAAATTATCAGGAAGGACATTAGAGGCCTCAGCTCTCAGTAGGTCTTCTCTGAGGTTCTGACATCATTTTTTATTATTTAGGAAGTGCTTTGCTTCTTTTCCATAACTTTCATGCTTGCAAAGCTGAAAACTATCTTTATTAATATCCCTACTTTGCCATTTTAAAAAACCAGTAATGTAAAACTGAAATTTAAAACTGGAATTACATGGTGTTAAGATTACCCCATCGTGTACGTAGTAAAGAAGGACTGTGTAAGGAGGTTCCGCTGCTTTAGCACACAGCTGTGCTCAGCGCTTTCTCGAGATTTTATCACATGATCCCACAGTATTACAGTCATCAAAAAGCCATAAATAGACCTTCAACAGATCCTGGACCACTTGTTTATGTCCAAAATAGCATGCCAGATGAAGAGGTGTCCAGCCCAAATTAGACTTACTTCTTCCTAAAAATGGGGAGAAAAAGATATCTTTAGATATTACTTAGGCAATAAACTTGGTTTCTTTCTAATGAGGTACCTTGGCCCACAGGTCTCATATTACTGATGAGAGGCAAGACACATTACCACAGTAAGAACTGCAAACGTGCGATGGGTTGAGTCTCACAGGAGTAGACTGGATGCCACCTGTTGACTCACCACATCCATCCTTCAAAGAGAGACCAGCCATGCAAGGCTATGTTCCAACTACCTGATCTCCATCAGCCTGCTGGCTCTAAGAGTCCAGTCTGTATCCATCCTTCTCTTGGCATAGCATTTAATGACAGGCAACTCCTTTAAAACCTTGCAGCACTAGGGAGGCTGGGCTGAGGAACTCAAGGTGATACAGAGCCCTTCAGGGTGACAACTGCTCGAGTATTCCTGTAGCAGCTGCCACACTGCTGACCCCGACTATGACTTACAAGGGAGTCTTTGACTTCAGATACAATCTCAGTTAATGAGAAGATCAGATTACCAGTGTTAAAAGCAGTGAACTATCAGATCCCAAACACCAATGCCGAGGACAGGCATTAACACAGTGGCAGAAATTCAAGCTGTGTAAGTCAATTAAGCAAAAGAGATAAAGGGCAGTCTAATGGGCTTTAAACGGAGATAGCTCCAAAAGCTTACTAGAACTCTAGCTCAGGCTGCAGAAATAACAACCCTGTCAAACTCCCAAAGCCAACAGCTAGAGGATGTAGCAGAGCTCCAGAGTCCACAGTCACCATGCACTGCAGCTCCTGGATTTCTAATTCTGAACCCACACAATCTGCAGCCACAACCCCAAGGGCCTGTGCCTATCCCCATTTACCAACTGTTGCATCTGTTCTTCTAAGTGTCCTGTGAACACCTCAGGCTACTTTCCTTTGCCTTCTGTTCTTCAGTAAAACCTAGCTTTTCCCATGATGACCCTACCTTCCTCAGGTGGAGGCTCCTCATTCAGAAACATCCACAGTACCTCGCCAATTAGAAGCCATGTGTTGAGCCCCTACATCAAAAGTCTGCTGCTGGCCCTGGTCAAGAAATTTTCCGCCCATGTAAGAAGCCCTTCTTTGAGCCACAACTTCAGCAAATGCTTTCCCTGCTGCTGCCTGCCAAGCCTCCCAGCAAATCATAATGTTGCCAACACAGTCATTCTTTATATTGTACAGTCTAACACCATCCTGTGGGATACCCTGGCCATCCAAGTTCCCGAGTCTGTTTCTCACTTCACCTCAGTTAAGTTTTACTCCATTTATTTTCTGTGTGTGTACGTGTGTAGACATATATACCATGGCACACATGTAGAAAACAGAGGACAACTTGCAGGAGTCAGTTCTCCTCTTTCCTCCCATCAGATTGGTTCCAGGAGTCAACCTGGATTGTCAGGCTTGGCAGCAAGCAACTTTAATCTCCTTGGCAACTGTCAGAGCCGACCCCTGGTTCCACTACAGTCATAGAAAGCCACTCCCACAAACTCAAATTCCCAGCTTGTTCATGCAGGTCAGCCCCTCAACTTTTTCATCACTTTCTACACATGTAACTAGTCCCCATCTCCCCTTCACTAACCCTGGCATGTCCATTGAGCCCTAATGTCATTTCATCCTTATCTCTGTCACAGTTGCCTAGAAAATCCCCTAAAGCCTGGTAAATACACTCACTCAGGTTTTTCATAAGTACAGCAAGGTTTATAGGCAATGGTGAAGAATGATAAAAACACACTGAGGAGCTGTGGCACCACAAAGTCAAGCCCCACACTTTGGCTTGGTGTCCTCCTTATGATGCCTGGCTGAGGAGTCTCTCCTACCCTCCAACATCTTTGAATCCTTAACTGTCGACATCTCTTACCTACCATGGCACCGCTAGCAANGACCTCACCTTTCAGCATCACAGCAAAACCAGCTTTCACAGAACTCCTGGACCTTTCCAGCAACACAATCCAGTGCNTGCTCCCACACTCACTCCTTAACCACTCCTCTGATCGCATGAGCCAATTTAACACAACCCCTCATAATTATGTATCTTATTAGTTCTGTTTATCCTTTTCGTCTCTAGCCTCATCTGGCTAAGTGCCATGCAGTCTTTCATTTATCCCTAAGTCCATTCCTAAGGAGCCACTCCTTCAGACTTCAGTTACAGATCTTCCACTATAAATCCACGAACCCAAGCAGGTACAGATCCCCTGCTATGGACCCACGCACCCGAGCCTCCACACCCNGGCACCTGTTTGGTAGTGGAGACTAGCCTGGTCTGTTCATCTAGACTAATCTCAATGAGGCCAGGGAGCTTGTCCGTCTCTCCCAACATGATCACAACACTTCACACGCTGGGCAAACAGTAATCACCCAAACTTGCTGGCTCAACTATAATGTTTTTAAGAAAAATAAAAACATTATCAGAGAATGCACACTTGGGCTCACCCCTGTGACTTGTAAGGTTTAAGAGCCACAAAAATTCTCAAAATGGACCTCAATTCTCTGCCCTAGACGGTGTAAGTAAAGACATTTCACACACTATCGTGGGGAGTTCTTCCAAGGAAAAGGGAGTGAGATTTACCATGGGCAAGATCAGAAAGATCAGAGTTAAACACATGGAGCAGTGCGGACTTGAAAGAGAAGCTAGAAACAAACATTGGGAACTCACCCTTACAATTGATGTCAGCGATCACTTCAGTCCGCTCCATGGCTTCCAGTAGCTTCCTCACTTCTTCAGTGTTGCCATTTCTGGCATGATGGAGAAGCTGTTGTTCTGCTTCTGTGTTCATTTCTAGATTGAAAAATAAAAGTAGGGTTATGATCTAGCAGCATAATGAGCTTGTAGCTGGTACCTGCTAATGCAAAAGAGGAAGAATCATTTCATTTGCAGCTCAGGAGAGACGCAAGAAATTGTTTTTCAGGGCCAGAAAAAAAATAAATTAGAGATAAGGACATAAAGACCCGGGAATGGTAATACTTGATTTTTTCCCTCTTATACATCCTTACTTAGCTCTAAACTAAATATAAGAAGTCATAGCCAAATTTAAAATATTTGTCAAAATGGGCAAATGTTAAAAATAGCCATTCTCAGAAGAAATATACATTTCAGTCTTACCAGTAAATAAACAAATAAAACACATTTTTTCCCACTAACCAAAAACAACAACAACAAAAGAGAAACCTGAACATGCCTAGTGCTGGTGGCCCAGGCANGAATGTGTACTCCTGCTGCAATGCACACTACCTTCCACGGGCTGCATAGGAACAGGCAACTATTCTGCAGTATCAAATCTACTTCAAAGTACATATGTAACGCTTACTTTGAGAAACTTTTTCAGAGCTCTATCCTACAGACACAGACTTTTTTATCAGCATCTTTACAACTGTAGTACTTGCAATACTGGAAGAGTAAGAGACATGCCCATGTCCGTCAAAAGGGAGCTGGTCAAATAAACCCTCCAGAGACGCTAAGAAAGGGTCGCTGGCTGGAAGTCAATGAGACTGGAGGACATATTTTCAAACTTGGCAGTCTATGCAGAGAAACCAGGTCCCCAGCCCTCTGGCCTTAATAGTGGCAACATTCCTAATAGTGGCAAGCCAGGGATACCCTTCAGCAGATACAGCTAGTCAATCCCTCCAAGATACAGGCTCTGAGCAAATGACCAAGCCAGATGAGCCTTACACAAACTGGTAATGATAGCTGCCCACCTTGTTCAATTTCCAGTCAGCTATTTCCCTGCTCTTAAACAGGAGCCAATTACCAAGGACAAGACAGCTAAACAAAGCTTCTAAAATATGAAAGAGGCCAAAATCAAACAAGAAAGAAAAGCAATCAGAGAAGACAAATTATTTAGATAAAAAATTTTTAAATTAAAATCAATATACTTAAATATAATATAAAATAACAATATTTAAGGTTTGATTTTTTAATACAAAAAAGAACATTAAAAATTAAAACCAGTAAAAATAAAGAGCTCGATAGAAGAGTTGGGAAATAAAGCTGAAGGTATGTCCAAAAACAGTAATGTCAGAAAAACAGGAAAGTAAAACCAGGCAAGGTGGCACAGGCCTGTAATCCCAGCACTCAGAATGCTGAGGCAGGAGGATTGCTGTAAGCTCCCAGGCCAGACTCAGCTCCACAGTGAGTTAAAGGCCAGCATGGGATACACAGAGAAACCCTACCAAGAAAAACCTCAAGGAATTAAAGGGTCTGCTGAGAACCCAACAATTTTTTTTTTTTTAATTTCTGGTCTATGGACAAGTGATCCCCATGTGGTGGTTTGAATGAGAATGGCCCCAGTAGGCTCATATGTTTGAATGTTTGGTCCCCAGTTAGTGGAACTGTTTGGAAGGGGTAAGAGGTGTGGCCTTGCTGAAGGAGGTATGGCCCTGTTGGGAGGAAATTGCATTTCTAGGGGTGAGCTTCCGGCTTTCAAAAGCCCACATCAGCAAAGGAAAATTCTTTTGAGCTTCTGGGGAAGGAAAGGCTCTAATGATAAAGGAGCAGAAATCAGAATTACTGACTTTCCAAGTGCAAAATGAGCAGCTAAGAAATAATACCCTGAAGTTCTGGAGGAAAAGCATTGCCAATCCCAAATTCTACAACTAGCTAATCAAAAGTACAAGTCAAATAAAGACAGGCAGAGAGGAGCTTGGGCTCCAAGACAGGACCTGTCACCTGCTAACTCTACCAGTCACGCCACCAGTCCAACTGTGCTTCCAAATGTGCATGCAGAGGTTCTCAGAAAACTAATCAGATCATGGCCTCAATTTCTTTTCT
>LZPO01034946.1:114327-129706 GCA_001675575.1 Neotoma lepida
AGTAGCTAAGAGGGAACAACAAATGACAGAAATTGCTCACTGGGTCTGGAGTTTCAGTTCAGAGGACCAAAAAGTTCCACAGGTAGAAGAAGCCTAGTTATCCAAACTATCATTAAAGCTGTAGGACGTGGTTATAGGCAGAGCACTTGCCCAGCACATCCAAGGCTCTAGATTTGGTCCCCAACACCAAAAAGAAAAAAAAAAAAAACCACAGGTAGATACTTATTTTATGATTGGATATCAACATGCCAATATAATACTTTAGCTACATTATAAGAATTTCAACAATGGGAAAAATTAAATGTGTTATAAACAAAGAAACTAAAGCTATGTATATATTTCTATATACAGAGAAACTAAAGCTTAAAAGGTACGTTAAGAAAACTGCTTAANTGCATTCCAAAGTGGTCAGCTGCTTAATGGGACTTGTCCCTGTGTTTTGTTATTACAAGGAAAATATTAAAAATTACTATGTACTCCAGTAGCCAGGCAAGATGCTTAGTCATCCTACACAATTCATGAACGGTGTGATCATGTAATTTGCACACAACGTGATCATGTAATCTATGTGCATGCATGGTGTAGCTACCAAAACCCATATGTGCATGTGGGGGAGCTATAAAAGCGAGTTCTACCTATTCCTCCCCTCCCTTCCTGCACGATCATTCCATAGGCCTAAGCACCCCCTTCTGTTCCTTCCCTTAATAAACTCGTATAGTGGGGAAAAAAAATTACTATGTAAAAGGCATAGAAATGGTAAGAAATTTTTGCTCTTTTTCTTATTTGTTCCCAAGCAGTTGATAAACTCACTCATTAACACATTTTTATAATCATGACATTTGCAACGATCCAAGCAACNAGATGCATTTTGTTTTAGAAACTCAACACCGGTAAGAGAGACTAGCTAATCTAACACTGACTTTGTGGTTGAAGAGCCAAAATAGAAGAAATTAAAATTATCTGCCAAGTGGATGACATCAGAACCACAATCATAATCCAGAAGTTCCAAAGTAGGGGTGACATAATGCACTCTACTTCATAAACTTTGGTCAGTGTCTAAAACTAAAAGCCATGGGTCATTGTTCCCATGTGGACACTGAAGAGGAATCTGAATTTTAAGCTTTATTAATTGAACAAATCTCAAACATGGCAATTTAAAGAAAGTAACAATTTCTAAGAGTGTTTTGAGTTAAAGATAAAGCCACTTAACTTTTCATGTAGCAAACGTTTTCCTTTAACTTCCTGGATAAGGCTGTGCCCTGGTGATGAGCATTGTTCTTCTGTGAGAGAAATAACACAGCTGACTATGCTCCGGTCACATGACACTTTACAAACCACTGAAATCATATCATCACGTCAAACCCTTGGGAAGCTGCTATTCTCTTAATACTTAGCATTTAAATCACCTTCTGTCTGTTAGTCACAGCTTACACTTAATTCCACACAGAAAATAAGGCCTAATAATTTCATATAAATTGGACATTGATGGACATTAAATCAGTGTCACAACTTTCTTTTATAACACTGTTTCAACTCAGTGCTACATTTTATATTCTATCTAGNAGGAACTTTCCTGCACCCTTGACTTCAATTTCAACTTGGAAGATTCTGAAAAGTATCAGCTAGTGTTTCAAAACAGCTGGGTCTACAGAAGCTGGTAGAAGAGTCTCAAACTAAATAAATATTTTAAAAATAACAATACTAACAAGGAAGTTGATGGAATTTTATTTTTAACACACATTTTTGAACCTTAGACAAGATGAATTTCAATTTCTCCCACTTTATTTCATGCTTGAAAACTTTTTATCTTGAAAATATAATTAAAATCATATAATACTGATGCATCACAGTTTATACACTATAGAAATTTCTCTTTGAAGAGCAGTCTTGAGGAAAAAGGATCTGGCAGTTGCCCAGGATGGCCTGCAATTCCTGAGTGCAGGAGATCCTCTTGACAGCCTCTGGAGTGGTTAGGACTAGGAGCATGTGTCACTCTTAAAAAGGAAGTAAACACAAAGCACGCTTGTGGTTTACTTTCCAACGGCACGTGATGGGAAATGCAGTCACGGACTGCTCTCGTGTACAGCATCATAATGTCCTACTCATGGGTTAATGAATGCGAAAACTCCAATGGAGTAATTAGTAAACCACCTATTTCTTATACCAGTCCTTCCTTCCTATAGACCCTTCAGACTGTCAGTGTCAGTTCAGTTTTGGGAGAAAAACCGCGAAAAGGCCAGCCATCCCNACCACTTCAGATAAAAGACATGACACCCAAAATCACAAATATACCCTGTGAGGAGTGTGTGACATGTCTTTTTCTCATCTCTGTGTGTATGGTATGTGTGGCATGTTCATGTGTCTGTGTGCACAGCACATGTGTGAGGTCATATGACAACTTCTGGTGTCTCTCCTGGCCTTCTACCTTGCTTGAGTTAGGGTCTCCTGTTTACCATTGTCTATAACAGCAGAAATGTCACAAAAACTTCCCGGGATCCTTCTGCCTCTGCCTCCTATCACGCTGTGGCAGCCCTGGGATTACAGACTGATGTGTCCCCAGAGTTCAGGTCCTCACAACACCAACCAGTTTACCTACTTAGCATCTCCCCAGCCTTTCCTCGAACTTCATTATATGCCAATAACTACATTGTAAACCCTGTGTACTCTTTCTAGAAAAGTCAAAGAGTTTACAACACCAACAAAATTCTGAGTGAAACAGACCCAGTTCAAGAGAACTGACAAAGTTCTAAACCTTCAAACTTCTCACCAGCAGGAGCGATCTAATCTCTCTCCTCTGTATGCTACCAGTTGATTTCTATCTTCAATGACTTTTTTTCTGTGAGCACTTATGAAGTCAGCTGCTTACTGGGTCAACATGTAAGACACTGTCACCAAGTCCAGTGAGGTAGTAAGTACATGCTTGCAATCCCAATGCTAAGGAGAATGACAGGCATTCAATGCCAGCCTGGAAATGATATCATCCTGAAAATAAAACAAAAATTGCCACAACAGAGCTCCAACTGAAAAATACTATGATCACAAAGCTCTAAGTCAAATCAACAAGAGAAAATTTGTAATTTAATGGACACTGCATTGTACAACTCCTCAAAAGAAACAGACTGTTCTTTTACATACTGATTCCTTCTCTAACAGTTATCATTTCCCTTTAACAGAATACAGGAGAGGGGACTTTTTAGAGAAATCCTGCCTGGCTGTTCACAGGTGTACAAACTGCTAGAATAATACCAGCAAAAATGAGCAGCCACCAGGGACAGACTAGCCAACCGCCACACATCCCTGCTGATGTACAATGAACACTCAACAAGTGTCAGTGAACAACTATTTCAGATAAAGCTGCTCAGTTTCTGGGAGTTAACACTGTTGGGAGCTACTTTGCCCGAGAGAAACTAAAAGAATAAACTTGGAAAGTGTTACTGACATCTTTCTCTGTGTAGGNTGTACATGGGGCTCACCTAGCAATTTAGAATTAGAGTATCAAGAGGAAGTGGACTTTGTAGCTATTCCATAATTACAGATGCTTACAGTTTCATCCAAGGGACTTAAAATTTGTATTAGCCATGGTGCAGGGAAAAAAAAAAAATCACAGGGTCAGCATGTGAACACTGACGACCTTAAACGCAGTCAACAATTTCCAAAAGCTAAGAGGTGAGTCTGTTCCAAACTATCCACTATGAGTCTTTTATGAAGCTGAATGACGACTTCAGGAAAGACATTATTGATTGCAAAGCTAGTTCAATTCCATTATCAAGCAGCCTTACAAATCAAACAGCTACTGAGTGGCATTCAATTAGCTTTGTCTAACTTACTAGCAGACGCTGAGCAATTCGATTTCACAATGCTGCCTACTTAAAAACACCCGACAGCTGAAAACTCCAAGCAGGGAAACACAGTTCAATGCCTCCTGCGGATCTCTGGGGCCACGGATTAAGCGCCATCGTCCCTGGTTCAGTGAAGCTGCGGTCATTCGATTGCTAAATCGCCTTTTGCTGTCGTTGGGGTTTGTAGATGAGGTCAGGTGGAACATGGGACAATGGTCTCACGCACGACGCGTGACTTCCATTGTCAATCACTCCTCCGGCTGAAAGAAACTACAAGTTAGGACGCGCGCTCCTAAGTCGCTCACAGTTGCGCGGCGGGTAGCACCCGCAGCCCAGGCTCCCACCACCGAGACCCCGGGGCTCCGGGGCCCGTCACGCTCCTCCCGGAGCCACACTGACCTGCGCGCTTGCGGCCTCCTCCACAGGCCGGACCGCACCCACCGGGCGGCAATCACCCACGCAGGCGGCTCTCACGAGGATGCCCCGGGATCCCGAGAGGGAACCGTGCGGAAGGCGAGGAACCGCGGCTCTGGAGCCAAGCAGGACGGGGAACGTGCGCGCCAGAATTGTTGGCGCCCAGCCCAGCACGTGACCTACTGGCGGGGCCACGCCCCTCTAGACCACGCCTCCTGCCGGACCAGGACTAACTGGCCGCCTCGGCCAGGGGGCGGAGCCTCCTCTCTCCTCCCGCCATTCTCCTAAAGTAGCTGAGGACCAGACCTGGGGGATGAAGAGGGGAGGCAGCATTGACTACAAACAAAAGAACAGTGGGTTAATACTGTGAAGACTCCTTATTAAACAGATACATTACCCGGAAGTCCAGGGCTATTTTTTAAATTTTTATTTTGGTTGCTACTAGACCCATGTAAACTTAATTGGCAATATAAATTAGCCACACCTACCTCTTTTTGTTCTCACACTTCAGAGACTGGCCTTAACACATCATACAGATGTAAACACTGTAAGCTAAGGATGCGTGAAGTTTGCATAGAAATAGGGTTTTACAAATTTCCCTCCACTTCTTCTCATGAAATAATCTCTGATAAAGAACACATACCTTTTCACACTGGTGTGTCTGACTGATCAAGCCAGAGGAGTTATCACACAGTCTATAGCATCAAGGTTCAAACTCATATAATTATATCTTTAAAAAAAATTTATATATAAACTCAAAACACTAAAAAAAAGCTTGTTAACATCTCAACTTTTAAAAGTTTGCAAAGGGATTTAACGAACATTTGTTTGTGGTGAAAAATTAACAAGTATCATTCTAAATTTTTAAAGGGCTGTAGTTCTTGAAGTCCGTTCAGGTCTAGAAACTTGTACTGAGAACCTATTACAGGCAGGTCCTTATTAGACTGTGTTCACATATCACACATGTCTGCGACATATGACAGGTCTTTACAAATGATGTCTTTGGAGAACACAACCTGTTCTGCAGACTGACATCTTTTCCTAATAAAACAGGCATTAACTACTTCAATGCCTCAGTTGCAGAATCTAGGATAACTACCACAGTTATATTTGTCTAGAAGAAACCCTGGGGCCATCTTATCATGCAAACATTTCATGCAGACATTTAACCATACTCACTGCAGCTAGGACATCAACATCAGACCAAAGCAATGATTCTCCCAAAGTTCAGCTTGGTGAACCAATGAGTTGGACTTATAGGAGCATGGGTTAGGGATTACTTACAGGAATGTGAATGACACAAAGCAGCCAGCCACATCACTAAAATGTCTCAACCCAGCATAGATGACAACTTCCTCTGTGGTACATAGATAGACTATCCCACTGTTGTTGTCTCTTTTACTCTTTTGGGGAACCCACCACCCAGGTCCCAAATAAATCACACACGGAGGTTTATTCTTATTTATGAATGCCCAGCCTTAGCTTGGCTTAGTTTCTAGGCAGCTTTCCTTAACTTATCCTGTCTACCTTTTACCTCTGGGCTTTTCCCATTCTCTTACTTCTGTAAGTCTTACTCTTACCCCATGGCTTGCTGTGTAGCTGGGTGGCTGAACCCTGGAATCATCCTCTTCTGGCTGCTAGATCTTTCCCTCCCAGATTTTTCCTTCTATATATCCTCTCTGCCCACCAGCCCCGCCTTTCCTTTCTCCTGCCTCGCTATTGGCCAGTTCTTTATTAGACCATCAGGTGTTCTACATAGGCACAGTAACACAGCTTCACAGAGTTAAACAAATGCACATAAACAAAAGTAACACACCTTAAAATAATATTCTACTACATTTCCCCCTTTTTGTCTAAATAAAAATAAAGGTTTTAANTTTAACACAGTATAACTATATATAACAAAAACAGTATCAAGTAAGAATTAATTTACAATATTCAGTCCATTTGTAGTTAGCATATTTAAAGAAAATAATGCATTATCTACCCTATCTTAGTGAATCCAAAATTTTACACCTAATTTACTTTCTATCATAACTAAGGAAAATTGCAACTATAACTATTTAGTCTTCAAGTTCATCAAAGACCCAGAAGGATGTAATATTATCTAACAACAGAGACATTTGGCTGCCTGGACAGTCACCCAAAGTTCGTTTGCAACATTGGGGCATCCATCTTCAGCCTACAGGCCTAGAGTATCTGGCAGACTCTTCTATAAAAGCAGGAAGTTTGGACTGTCCTGCCTTGTTTTGGAAAAGTTTATCAGCCATTTTCCTCTGTGTCCTACAGAGTATCTGGCAGACTCTTCTGTGAAGCAGAAATTTTGTAGGACTGTCCTAACTTGTTTTGGCAAANTTCAACAGTCTTTTTCCTGTGTGTCCTGCATGTCCAGTCTGCACAGCACATTGTCAGCAGTCAAAGGCAAGAACAGTTTCTTTGCCCAGTGGCTAACCTTGCCACAATGAAAGCAAACTCCATAAGGAGTTTCTTCAATGCCCATATCTCTGAAGTAAATTAATCTTGCCAGGAGCAGAAGTGTCTCATTGTCATGAACATAGGTACAATACCTTAAACAAGAATAGAGACATATATGCAATATGTTGTAACAAAAATAACCTTAAATTTTTATCAATATACAAAAACCTTTAAACAAGAGTAGAAACATATATACAGTATAACAAATAATAATAACTTTTGTTATTTGTATCAATATATTATATTCCCCTAAATAATAACAAACATCCATAACCCACCAAATAGCCAAAAACCACCCACACCCCCCAACTCTTGAGAATGTGGGTGTGGTTTTCTCCATACTGCTTCCTGCTGTCTGTAGATGAAGTATCTTTAGGGTCCCAGAGAGAAAATTTTGAGATAATGACCAAGTCCTGGGAAGATCAGCAGTAACCTTTGCTGATAGATATCACCTGTCGAGTTTCATTAGGTCTTGCCTGATCAAACCTGATCCATATTAACTCTGAAGGAAACCACAGCCTCTCATCTCCTGTGGGAACAAAACTCCAAAGCATTTTTGATTTTTGTCCCGACCCGCAGGCAGACACGACCACCTAGAGAGGAAGAAAAGGACAGGAGACGAGAGGAACAGACCACAAGACAGTAATTCTGATCAAGTGGCAAATTTTATTTTTTTCATGCTGATATTTATGCCTGATGAAGGCAGAATGTTTGGCTGGCTACTCAGGGGGTGTGAGGGAGAATAGGGCTAGGTTGCTAGGTGACCTAAACGCAGAATATTCTGCAGGTGCAGGGATATTGGCAGAGTGGAAAGGGCAATAGATNTGGATGGCTGATTATTGTCAAGGCGACCAGGAAACCTCAAGCTACCTTGGGACCAGGTATAAACTCCCTAACTGTTCTCAGAACTGTTCTCAGGAACTCATCTGAGACCAAGTGTAAACCTCCTAACTGTTCTCAGGCGCTCCTGTTCTGTTCTTGGTCACGGCAGTAGGTTTCCTATTATATACTTAAGAAAGATTGCTATTAACTTCTAACTTACCTATGAATAACAACTGTTCTTCAGCAAGCTATGTATTATGCTTTATTCTTAAAACTAAATCATAAATCCTGGCTAAGGCTCTGGCTCCCAGCAGATTTTCATTTGACAAATGTATTTTTTGACTGCTTTTTTAAAGTTAAGGCATTTCTAAAATATCTAGATTGGTTCAATTTAGCAGTCCAGTTGACAATCCCATGTGTCCTAGCAGCTGTCTTTTNCTTCTCAACAGTCAAAAAATTCAAAATCAACACATACAGGATCCAGACTACCTGTGTATTTCCTGTCTTACATGGCTTTTTTCTTTTACATTACTTCTACTCTGTCTTTAAAGACCATTTTCGAACAATTTATTTCTTTCTACAGCTGTCCATACCCTTTTTCTTTCTTTCTTAAGCCTATGTATATTGTAAAACACACTGGAACCTGTTTTCAGGTTTTTTTCCATCTGGACCCCCTTTACTGCATATCTCTAGTCTTTTTTGACCCCATGAGCAAATCTTTAAACTGCTAACCTACATCTGGATTCTCCACAGCGGCTCTCAGCTGGCTTCGCCCACTTCTCGAGTCAGGGAAAGTGAAGCATGAAACTCCTGGCTGGTCGGAAGTTTGTCTGACCAGAAACTGCATTTAACCTTCCTAAGCTCTGGAATGCCAATGCTTGCACTGCGGCAGGCGTTTTTACTTAGTTTTTTTGTTCCTTCTTGGTGTACTTGCGGCTCAGGGGCTCACCGGCAGGCAGAAACTGTCCGCCTGAAACTCTTAAAGGAGCTGTATTTTTTTTTAACAGCTTTCTTAAGCCCTGTGTGGAAATAACGGCCCATGTTGGAACGCCATTTCCCATCCAGGCAACCATCCACCCTCTCCATACTCTAGCAATGTCTGAGATTACATGCAGCTGGGGCAGAGTCACACACAGCTACATGCAGCCAGGGCAGAGTTGCATACAGCTAGGAGGGAAGTTTGGAAGAGAGGATGGAGTCTGAGATGAGCATCTAATGACTGTCCCCCACACCTCCTGCTGGGGGGTCTCTCGCAGGTGATCACAGCTACTCTGATTAAGAGGGTAATGGCTGTTCTGAGACACCGGTCTACAACACAGCTTCACAGCCAAAATAAAAAGTGACTGTTGAAATCATTTCCCACATGACTCCGTGAGAACCTTCATTCTCACTGAGAATTTTGATGCCTGGAATTCATTGAGGGTCCACTCAGAAGTCTCTTCTTCAGTTTGTAAATGAAAAATGGTCTGTAGCCCATGGCAGGGTGAAGCAGTTCATTCTTGATAGGATCACTAATTGTACTGTATTTTTACAAGTCTTTNTGGTATTTGTATAAAGAATAGGAAAGNAGGACTTGCTATGTCAGTTACTGTTCTGTTGCTGTGATAAGACACCATGGCCAAAGCAACTCATGGAAGAAAGATTTAATTTGGGCTTATGATTCCAGAGGGCTAGGTGGCAGGGAGGCTGCCTTGCATGGCAGCAAGCAGCAGGCATGGTGACTGGAGAACAAGCTGAGAGCACAAGTCTGAAGCAGGGAGAACTAGAAATGGTAGTCTTTTCACTCCTAAAGCCTGCCTTTAGTGACAAGACCATACCTCCTATTTGTCCCCAAACGGCACCAACTGGGGTCAAATATATGAACCCATCAGGTGACATTTAAACCACCACCTCTCTTCCAGAGGACTCAAGTTACATTTCCAGCACCCATGTCAGGTGACTCATCTACCTATGATACCAGCTCCAGGGGCTCTGAAGCTCTCTTTTGACTTTGTGGTTACCTACACTCACATGTTCACAGACACACACATTTAAACATAATCTCAAAAAAATAAAATAAATATTTTTAAAAGCTAGGAAAAGATACAGCCTTGTCATTTTCTTATTGGACAGATAAAACATCCCACAATGGTAATGTAATAGAATCCATTATTCTAGGACGTCATTGTTCTGTGAAACTTTCTGCAGTGATGGGATGATTCTTTCTTGTCCAGCTGAGAGCCACCAGCCATAGGGAGCTAATAAAACACTTGAAATGCAGCTTGTGTGGTGAGTTTTTATTTTAGCTTTAAACTCACAACTGATAACCGTAAGAGTTATCAGACAAAGAAATTCCATAAGTACAGTCACCATTTTGTCCCCAATTGTAACTCACCCTATTTTGAGAATCATCTGTCAGTTATGCACCCTCTAGACTCCACGGATAAATGTTTCCCTTCATGTCCCACTCTGAGAATATGAACAGGCAGGTATTTAACTTCCATATGAAGCCTATGAAAGCATCATAGTCCCTCTCAGCAATGTGTGTTAGAATGGAGATATCACACATGAGAACCGGAGCTTTGGAGAGATGGGAGAGGAACCGGAGAGCAGCTACTCATGGCTGTGCCGTCCCCTGCTTACTCGGCCCAGACTGAAAAGTGAACCAGACAACTTGAGAGCAGGATAGGTTTCGTCAGAACTGGCATTACAGACAGAATTGGTTTCAGCCAGGACTCACCTCGGATTCTTGGGTTTGACTTGAGCCCCTTAGAATACTTCTCTACCACGATCCCTCCTCCTGAATCTCTGTGTCTTTCCAGAGCAGGAGCCTCCTCAGAATCCACTGCCCAAGGCTGTCTTGCCTTAAACACTACAGAATGCACCTGATATGTTGCGTGTTTTAAAAACGTGCCCCTGATGCCAATGTGCCTTTGAAGCTCGGCAGGAGCATGCTAAAGACTTCTTAAGTCTTATTAAAAGAGGGCATTGTGGACTGAGGCCTCAGGAGGGCTTTAGGTAATCAAGGCCTGGAATGCTGAAAATGTCTTCAGGCAAATCCAGATAAATGGTTGACTTGGGAGAAATTAACCACCCCAATGCCTCATATTAAAGCCTTCTTAGTTAATGTTAACTTCGAACCATCAAAACTATGAAGTCCTGGGAGACAGGGAGACTTCCTCCCTTAAAGGGTGATGTTTCTTTTGTTTTGTCATTGTCTCAGCTTATTTAATAACTGAAAGAAGCTAGTATGATTTAAAATATTAAATTATTTAGACCAGGTATGATGGTGCACACCTTTAACCCCAGCACTCTGGAGATAGAGGCAGGCAGATCTCTGTGAATTTTAGGACACCCTGGTCTATATAGTGAGTTTCCAGCCAGTCAGTACTGCATAGTGAGACCCTGTTTTTAAAAAGATATATCAAATAGATATCTAATGGTTTGAGCCTGGACTTAATTCTGAACCTGTCTCTTTCCCTGGGATTGTGACATAGGTGTCTCAGTGGCTGCTTCTCACCAAGGATTGATGTTACCAGCTCCCAACACAGAAAGTCCAAAAAAGACCCTATACGCAACAGTACTTTCTTGTCAGGACCACCAGCCCACAAATAATGACATGGAGACTTATTATTAATTATGAAAGCTTGGCCATTAGCTCAGGCTTGTCCCAATAGCCTTATAACTTAAATTAACCTGCGTTTATTAATCTACGTTCTTCCTCGTGGCTTAGTTACCTCTACTCTGTACCATATGTCCATCCTCTTCAGTGTCTCCCTGGCATCTTGCTGGCCTAATCCATGTGCCTAGATTCCTNCTCCTCTTCCTCTCTCCCCGGAAATCCCACCTATCCTGTCCTGGCTAGCTATTGGCCATTCAGCTTTTTATTACACCAATAAATACATCTTCACACAGAGTACAAATATCCCACAAGACTTATATCTGTAGGCTTTCTTGGTGGCACGTTAGGAGTATAGCACTGTCTAACTTAAGTGAATCAAGAATGTCATTACTAAAGAGCTTATCTGATGAGGCCTAACTAGGGTACTTCTTCAGATCTGAGAAAGAACTAGTCTACAGGCTTTCCGGGTGCCATTGCTAAGGAAAATACATCCCAACTTTCTTTAACTCTTTTTTTTTTTTNTTTCATGAGAGGAGGCAGGGCGTGGGCAGGCTTTTCACATGAGACTGAGATCCCTGGACAATATTTCCAGCCTTGTTCTTAGCTTTGCTTTCAGTCATCACAAGTACAACTGGTTTTTCCAGCCATAACTGCACGGTGAGCAGTGTGCATACCAGCTGCCTAGCGCTTCTCTGCGCCCTCAGAAGTCTGCCTGATCATTGTTCTCATTTGTTTGTTTGTTTTTCACACAGGGCCTCATCTAGTCCACTCATGATGTAGCTGAGGATGACCTGAATCTTACAGCAACAGTGAGATTCCATGCATGTGCCACTATACCTAGCCAACGAAGTGCTGGGAACTGAACACAGAGCTTTGTGAATGTTGGGCACTACTCTACCAACTGGGCTACACCCCCAACTGCACAACTCCCCGTTGAGACTTCCTTCTAGAAGTTCTCATCCTTAGCCTAGCAGAAGGAGCAGGATCAGGGCTTATCAAAATGCCCCCTTCTTATTAGTCTTAACAAAGATGGTGGTAGGTGTGCTCTGCCCAACAGAAAAGCTCTCTGTTGAGCAGCCATGAGTCACCGAGATTTCACTCTTGGACATATTTGGTTGTATTTCTCAGAATTTCTCAGAGTATAAAGTGTAGTCATGAGGCAGAGTAAATGTACAAAGTCACAGAGAGAGAAGTGAGAGCAGAGAAAGCAGAAGTCCAGGGACAACAGAAGGAAAGATGACCAGGGCAGCCAAAGTGAGAGCAGGAAGAATGACCAAGACCTTGTGGTATGGAAACACTGGGGCAGCAGGCAAAGGGCTCGTAATGTGGTGGCCACAGCTACATCTCTACAACCTTCCACAACAACCTCTTTATTTCTCTGTATTTTGGAAAATAAAGTCTGTACATTGCCAGGTATAACTTGAGTGCTTTTCTACTCTGTGAGCCAAAATATAGCTTAACATACTATTATTAAACTGCTTTCTTGTTCTCATCTACCCCACTGTTATGCTCTAACAGACTTTTTGAAAACTCTCTTTTCAGGAGCCATCTTGTGATGCTTAATCTTGTCCACTTGCTGGGGCTCAGAATCACCCACAAGATAAAACTCTGGGAGGATGATTGCAGCAAGGTTTAACTGAAGAGAAAAAACCCGCCCTCCATGGGAGTGACACTACCCCATGGGTTGGGGTCCCAGGACAAATGAAAAGGAGGAAGTAGGAGGCGCCCCAGATCCACCTCTCTTCTTCCTGTGGATGTAAGTGACCATCTGCCTCACGTGCTCCAACCATGCTTCTCCACACGATGACCTGGGTCCTCAGTCTGTGAGCCAGAATAAAGACTTTTTAAGAAAAGTAACAAGGGGCTGAAGAAATGACCCCGTGGGTGAAGGCACATTGCCACTGAGCCTGACAACCTGAGTTCAATACCTGTAACACACATGATGGATGACAGGAACCAACTTCTGTAAGTTGTCCTCTGACCTTTACNTATGCACAGTGGTGTACACATACACATTCCTACACACACACTAAATAAATAATTAAAACAAAGTAACTAATATATACTGCTTTCTCCATTGTCTCTTTTGTATTTTGTTATTATATGGCTTCTAAAATCCATCTCTTTTCTAGTTCTCAACAAACACCACCATCTATTCTTGAGTTCTCTGGCAGCCACTGATACATACTATAGCTAGGTCAAAGGGGTCACTCTGGGTGAGTCGCTGTAGCATGTGATTCTACTTCAGTTACTGAAGTCACAAAGACCTAGAAAGAGTGTCTCATGGGCCTGAATTTAAAGGCTGAGTCAGTCACAGATTCATGGATCTTAGATCTGGAAGAGTCATCAGAACTCATTCAGCCCAACCTCAAACCAGATAGTTCTCAACCACATTTTGAAGAGGTCTCCCCAAGGCTGGGGCTGGAAGGTTTCAAAGTTGCCAGGTTACTATATGACATTACAGACCAAAAGGGTCTTTTAGAATCATTACTGTTAGAAGTTCCCTTTAGTACAGTGGTTCTCAACCTTCCTAATGTTGCACCTCGTGTTGTGGTGACCCCCAACCGTAACATTTTTGTTGCTACTTCATAACTGTAATTTTGCTACTGTTATAAGTTGTGATGTCAATATCTGATATGCATGATATCTTATATGTGACCNCTGTGAAAAGGTTGTTCAACCCCCAAAGGGATTGTGACCCACATGTTGAGAACTTCTGCTTTAGTGGGTTGGGGGGATGGCTGAGTTGGTGTAGTGTTTACCTCTTGTCTTAGTTAAGGTTTCTATTGCTGTGAAGAGACACCATGACCATGGCAACTCTTACAAAGGAAAACATTTAATTGAGGTGGTAGCTTACAATTCAGAGGTTCAGGCCATTATCATCATGACATGGTGGTGTGCAGGCAGACATAGTGCTGGAGAATCCTACATCTTGCAGGCAACAGGAAGTGGACTGAGACACTGGGCAGTATCCTGAACATACGAAACCTCAAAGCCCACCCCCACAGTGACACACTTCTTCCAAGGCCATACCCACTCCAACAAAGCCACACCTTCTAAGAGTGCCTCTCCCTATTAGCTTATGGGGGTCAATTACATTCAAACCACCTCACCTCCCAAACACAGGGGACTGAGTTCAATAACCAGCATCCACATAAAAAGTTGTGTGTTGTGTGCATATTAGTAATCCAGGTGCTAGGAAGAGTTAGGCAAGAAGTTCCCTGGAGCTCACTGGCCAGACAGCCAAGCCAAATCAGAGAGTTCCACCTTCAGCAAGATGCTATNTCAAAAGATAAGGTGGGGAACGATAGAGGAAGACACCTGACAGTGACCTCTGACCTCCACATGCTTGTGCACACACATGCACACAGAAATGTTAAAAAGAAAAAGAAGTTTCTCTTACTGAGGTAAATGCTCGCTCCACAGGCCACTCCCCATGAGTTTTCATTGTACAAATGAAAGCACGATTCTCCATTCACAGGCTATTCTAAGAATTTAACAATAATTAGCTTGAGATGTTGAATGGCATCTTCTTCAGAATTAAAACTTTCCCTCCAAATAGAAACATTCCCTCCAGGAAGGGGCCAGGGTAGCTCCTGAGCCTGGGAAGGTAAACAAAAGGTCACAGGTCCTGNAGAACAAAACTTGAAAGGTTCCTGGGGGCTCCTCCCCAACAGAGGCTGGGATTGGAGACTCGGGCCAGCCCACTTGCAGAGAGCTTTGCAGAGGGTTCTGGGCTTTCAGCTTCTCTGAGTCTTCACCATCATTGCAGAGGGCTTTTTCAGGATGCAGCTACTCTTGAGTCATCCCTGGTCCTGTAAGCACGCCCACTCACACCCCTGTCAGTGACCCCAATAAAAGCTCAATGGTTATTGCTGCAATCCTCCCTTGTGGTCTGTCACGGGCTCCCTTTCTGGTGTAGGTTGCATCACCTCAGGAAAAGGCTGTCACACAAGAGTTATCGTGGTTTTTCTTCCCCAGGCTTGCTATTCCAAACTGTTCCAAGCCATCTTTGTGTGGCAGCTGGTCGTTGCATTCTTATAAGCAGTTAGTACTTTTCTCTCTTAAACCTGGCTGCTGCAACAGAGACTCAAGCCATTTCTATGAAACTAGGGACTGTAAGAAGAACTTCTAACCAGTCTTATTAATAAACACGCGGAACAAGAAATAAGGGTGAAAATCTGACAGAGATCAGAGGAATTAGGAGCAAGCCACCACTCACCAACGC
>LZPO01034946.1:130059-140319 GCA_001675575.1 Neotoma lepida
AAAGGCGTGTGCCACCACCTCCTACTGCTAGTTCCCCATGTGACCTTGGAGTCACAGAGAACCAAATGGATTAAGGGCGTGTGCTAACTTGCATGGCTGTTGTTTACTACCAGTGGTTGGTGGCTCCATTTTTCCTCTGACCCTCAGATAAATTTTATTAGGAAACACAGATAAATTATTACCACAAGGGACTGTGGAGACGGCTGAGTAAGTAAGCCTAGTTTCACTAAACTGCCCAGTGGGCGCCTTTTAACATCTACAGTATTTCTGATCTCTCTGCTGCCCTCTGGTGGTAACCAATTTTATCTCAATTACTGGAGAACGCAAGGATGATTGACAGTTGGGAGGGTAAATGAAGAGTACAGGATTACCAACGGAAAGATGGGAAGAATGGTGGGTAAAGGGTAATCTGAGCAGAGAAATTGTTATTCATCATTAACTCATTAATTTTTCAATTGATATATTAATAATTATCATTATTTTGTAAGTGGACAAGTGTGAAAGGTATTACCTTAAACTTGTTGACTGATGAAAGATAAATTTGCTAATAATCCTCAAGACTTAATCTAATGCATATAAGACAAAGACCTTTTTTCAGAAAGTATACTGAAAAATGGAAAAGATGGGAAAGAATTTTTAGGGCTAATGAGAAGGCTCAGCCGGAAAAAGCACTTGAGAACTATTCCTGATGACCTGCATTCTCTCCCAGAGTCCATGTAATGATGGAAAGAGAGAACTGCCTTTACAAAGCTGTCATCTGACCCCCCCACACACACATGATAATAATAAATAAAATAAAAAAAATTTAAAAAGAAAATAAATTTTAAGCCACAAAAGAAGTGCTTGTATGGGGCTGGAGAGATAGCCTAGCAGTTAAAAGTTCTTAATCAGAATTTGATTCTCAGCACCGAGATCTGATGGCTCTTCCTGCCTCCCCCGACACACACACACAAACACACACACACACACACACACACACACACACATCTATAGATACACATACACACATACACACACAAATTAAAATTTATATATATACAAATATATAGTATCTGTATACATACAAGGTTTCTCTGTGTAGCCTTGGATGCCCCTGGCGCTCACTATGTAGACNAGGCTGGCTTCAAACTCATAGAGATCCACCTGCTTCTGCCTCCTGAGTGCTGAGATTAAAGGCATGAAACACCATATCTGGCTTAAAATATATCTTTAATAAAAATGTTATTTCATGTGCATGTGTCTATGCACCACATGTGCAGTGCCCACAGAAGCCAGAAGAGGGCCAGAAGAGGATCTTCTGGAATTGAAGTTACAGGCAGCTGTAAGCCAGCATCTAGGTGTGGGAAATCAAACTTCGTACTCTGGAAGAGCGAAAGGGCTCTTAACCACTGAGTATGCTCTCAAGATCCAAATTAAAAAAAANTTTTTTTAAGTGTTTATAAAGGAGAAACAAGAGACAGAAACCTTGGGCTCCCTCAGTGGAGGACCGTAGTGAAAGCCTGACACAGAAGGTGGCTTCGGAAGGTGAGACACTGAATCATTCAGGAAGACATGTAGAGATGCTCAGTGGAAGAACATGCTGAGTCTCAGGAAGGAGTTTCCTCAGCCCTCCTAGGGTTCCTGTCCCCAAATAAAACAAAGACAGGCCAATGGGAGAAGAGCATACTAAATTTATTTCATCAAATTTTTGCACTACACAGAAACATTCAGAAATGAAGAGCTATTCAGGGCAAACTGTATTTTTGTGGTTAGGTGCTCTTTTGTTCCTGCTGTTTGTCTTGTCTTGTGTGGGTATGGCATTGGAGATAGTGCTCAGGATCTTGCACACCTAGGCAAGCTCTCTAACAGGCGGCTTATGATTATAGGCATCAGGACAAGTGAATAATGTGGATGGAGTGGGCAGCAGTTCCAGCTATGACCTGGAAGCCCCCACCCTGAGGAGGCAGCCCCCCCCCAGTGAGGCAGCATTTCAGCTCCCCTCTCTGACTTAGTGTCTGTAGTTTTACAATCTTTTCATGTTCATTTGTGCCTTGAGCTCTCCTCCCAGCTACTTTGTTTAGTTAGTGTCCATGCTCCATTTAGTCTAAGGTTCGAAATTACTTCTCTCTGGAGCCCTTCCTGACCTCCTCTGACCACCATACTCTTTCCCATCACTTCATGGTTACTCCTAGGAAAGCATTGGTCTATGCTCTTGGTTTATCTCTTATTGAACCGGAAGTAGGCTGTTCACCAGTTTAACCCCTTTATCAAACAGTACATGCCATGTGTTAGGGAGTCAGTGTTTGTTGAATGAATGAATGAACTAAGACATTATGTCAAAGGGGTTTTATCTAAGGTGGGAGNTAGTGTAGGGAAAGGAATGATCACAAAGCTTAGAATCAGAAGCTAGATCAAATTCCAGCTCTGTCTCTTAGCTTGCTACAATACACCTTAGACAATGAATGTGACTTCTAGGATTGAAGAGTTGACCAGGGTCTAGGAACTGTTACAAAGTGCTGGCAACTCACTGATGAAGAAATACATAGTAACTGCCATCGAGGAATCTGAGTCCAAGATGTGTATACAATGTGACAATTGGGAGGAAAGTGCATGCCAAGTTCAGAGAATAACTTGTGAGAAGGACTGCAGGAAGTGACTGGGTGCCTCATTAGAGAAAGTGAAATTTGTCGGCTAGGGTTAGAGTATAAACTTCAGAAGTTGGTAGCTGGAAACAGCTGGGATGAGGAAGGAGACCAAAGGGATCAAAGGGAGCCACATCATGAAGGATCCTTTACAAGGTCACTATCATGGCGTTTAGTATTCATTCTCAAGGCCATGTTAAAAGGGTTTTCAACAAGAGAGTCCTACGGTTAGATTTCTATCACAGAAGAGTGGCCATATGGAAAATGGGCTAAAAGAACAGAAAGAACTTGGTGACTTTGTTGCACGAGAGATGTGGAGGGCAAGGAAGAGGAATGGTGGTACCCAATTTGTGATGTACATGATGGTTTAGAGAAGTGTCATTTGCTGATCATAAGGTTGAAGAAGTCAGAGAGGCCTTTGGATAAAGGGTACTTGTGGAGTTGAGAGGGCTGGGGAGCCAGACAAGGGTCATGACAGGCTCTCCTAGTAGCCCTGCCAGGGACCAGGCCTTAGTTTTGATTTACTGGAACTAGCTGGAGCTGAGCAAGCAGTTCTTGGGAACCAATCAGCAGATGCCCCACAGCCTTCTGCTAGCTAAGGATAGTTTTCCTTACCCTGCTGCTGAAAAGACCCTAACCACTAGAGNCACCTACCAATCCTATGAACTTTTTGTTGAAACCCACCAATCAGGCCCCAGACTAATCTCTCCTTCTTGGAATTCCCCTAATCCTGCTTAAAAGAAGCCTGTGAGCTTCTCTTAGGTTGCTATTTGCCACTTCATAAGATAGTTAGACCCCCAACATGCTGGAAATTTTAATAAATGATCTTGCTGATTGCATATGTGACTGGTGATCTTTTATAAGACTTCTCGTGGACCCTAACAGAGTGACCTATAAGCAGGAAGCGGGAGAGGGGAAAGTAAAATCCTGGAGCTAGGAACAGCTGGCAAGTTACTGCTGTAGTTAAAGGTGAGACAATGGGGCTTGAACTGAGNTGAGCAGCTAGAAGGGTCCAAGGTTACAGGAGAGATGAGCACAAGTGTGCGCACATGCTCACGGAAGCCAGAAGGGGGTGTCAGAGCTAGGGAGGCTGGGGTGCCAGCAAGAGACTATCAATAGGAAAGAAGTTTAGGTTACTACCATCCCTGTTCTGTCCTTCTGCCCCACCCACACTTTAGAGTCTTCCTCACAATCNCACCCCCAACCCCTAGGAACAGTTTATCAGTTATTTCTGCCCACAGATTCATTAATCTGCAGTTACTGCTTCTCTTGGGTAGTTCCTCTTGTATGGCTTCACCTAGCATCCAAATACAGTATTCTCTTTGTCCCTGGGGATCTTAACAGCTACCTAAAACTGTAACAGTCCTGGGCTGCTTTTCTGTCCTTTGCAGGGTGCCTTAGCCTTGCGATTCTTTGGTAAATCATGCCTTCCTTAATCTTAGTTAAATCCTTTGAGCATGTCATTGGTGTCCTACAGAAATCTTGATCTACTGTTTATGTTAATCCCATTTTGTGAATACATTAGTTAATTTGTTCTATCAAATGGGGTATAAGTGATTGCTGTAGTCAAAATTGCAGTTTAATACCACATCTTGAAAGCTCTGACTCTTTCATTAGCTTAATTTCAGAAATGATTATTTACAAGTGCTAGTGTTCACTGATTGCTACAGACACTCCATAAAGTAGTTTGTACCACTCTGTCCTCTTTATCAGCAGTTTCCTCTTCCCTTTCCTTTTGGAGGCCATGTCCAATAATCCACCTAATGATGCACCACCGTTATTTTCAATAGTTTCCTTTTCCTGAAAGAATGTTTCTGTTTTGTCCAGGCTGTTCTCAGGCTCCTGGGCTCAAGTGATCATCGCACCTCAACCTCCCAAGCAGCTGGGACTTTAGGTGCATATCACTGGGCCCAGTACATCTTCAGTCACAATGGCCATCAGCTTCTTTTAAAAATGTATTTATTTTTATTATTTTGTAATTGCNTGTAGATATGGACACATGAGGACAGATGTGTGAAGTTTGGAAGGTGTTGGATCCTCTGGAGCTGGAGTTACAGCCAGCTGTGCATGCTGGATCCCCTACAAGAGCAACGAGCATTCTGCTGAGCCATCTTCCGGCCCCAAGTTGTCAATTTCTTGGAAGCTACTAACAGCCACAAAATGTGCCAGAGACTCCCTTATTTACTTACAATTCTCAAGATGAACATTAACATCCTTGTTTAATAGATAAGGAAGTGGGGCTCAGAGAAGCTAAATAACCTGCCAACAATTTCAGCAGGAAATGAACCAAGTGCTGCACTTCATAAGCTTAGACCCGGTCTCTGTGCCTCACTGTTAAGGACAGATACCCTGTGATTGTATGATGAATGAGTGTTGCATGATTGCAGGGCAGTGGGCCACCAATCAGCTGGAGGCGTTTGGTAAGCAAGAGGCGCTTCACACTCTGGACTCTGATTTGTGTTTCCCTCAGTGTTTGGCAGTAGGGCTGGTGGAAGCGTATGGCTCCCTCAAGGGTTGCAGTTCTCTGCAGGTTACTGGGGTATCAGGACATTAAGTCCTGAGCAGCACTCACTTTACNGCTTTCAGCCTGTGGTCTCAGGCACTTTGCCCAGATATGACACCCCTTTGCCCCTTTGGAATGCTTCTAAAGACCAGGACTGTAGTCTAAAGTTTCTCCAGTCCCATCTGTCCCACCAGGCCCCACGGTCCTGAAGCCACTCGGACCCAAGTAAACACACAGAGGCTTATATTATTTATAACTGCTCGGCTATTAGCTCAGGCTCATTACTGACTAGCTTTTACACTTTAACCCATAATTCTTACTTATGTTTAGCCACATGGCTTGGTACCTTTTCTCAGTTCTGCCTTGTCATCTTGCTTCCTCTGTGTCTGGCTGACGTTACCATCCTGCCATCCAGGGAGTAGCATGTAATGGTGCACAGGTAATGCCATAGCCACATGGCAACCTATAGATTAATAGAAACGGGTTAATTTAAGATATAAGAGCTAGCTAGCAAGAAGCTTGTGCCTTAGGCCATCTAGTTTGAAANTGNTATAAGCCTCTGTGTGTTNACTTGGGTCTGAGTGGCTGCAGGACCAGGCAAGACACAGGAAAACTTCCAGCTACCCAGGACCACAGGTCCTCTGTGATGCCTCACAGCCTCTTATCAGAACTAACTTGCTCTCCTTCACTCTTCCCCTCTCTCCATCTCTCTTCTCCTCTCCTTCTGTCCCATAGTGTCCCTTCTTTTTGCCCTGGCTGCTCTTCAAGTGTTGTGTTATTTGTACCTCTGCCTGGTGCTTGGATGTTAGGTGTGCTGTCTGCACCACTCAGGGTTGTGTGGGCCACTCAGGAACCAGGTGGCAGGCATGATCAGTATCACTCAGGCATGGGCACTCGTCTGGACGGTTCACTGCCAGGGGGGTCCAGGCCCATGGTTGCTTCTTCAGCTGTCAGGNAAGTGTGATGAGGCTTCCCTGCCTCTTCTGCTACACTGCCACTGTCATTGGCAGTCTCCCTTGCTTTGCTGCTTCCATCTTTGGGTTACCAGTCAGTCCACACTACTTAATGGGGGTACAGAAAGACCACCCAAGAGAAATCTTTATTGGTCCTACTACTACAACATTACTGTAAGCAGCCCAGGGAAGCTTTTCAGGGTAAGTAGATTCACTGAGTGAGGCCAAGCAGCATCCTGAGAGCTTCTGGGAGAAGGAGTATCCAACCAAAGCTACTTGCTTGGGCCCCCATCACAGCACAGCATCAACACCAATCACAGTCACTGAGGTGTTTGTTTTAGACCAACCATGGCCTTGCCTCTTAGAATCCGTCAGAACAATCCCTCCCCAAGGGGAAATGCTCCTTCTCTGGCCAAGGTAGACATGGTTCTGGGATCATCTAAAGCTCATCAAGGCTTGTTTTAGGAAAAAATTGGATACAAACTATTTCAAACAACTCTAGCTGGTGTTGAGCCTTCAGGAGCCAGAACCATTGGCCGCATCTTTGCAGTCATATCAGGAAGTCTACAGAGGATTCAAGATGGCTGGGGCTAGGTCATTAGACTGCCAATCCTCTTTCTCAAGGCAGCCAGGGGGAGTCCAGCATCTGTATTAGGGAGCCACATTGCCCCATCCCTGATGGCCTAGCTTAGTGACAGGAAAATGAACTTCAGAAGGAATGCATATTGGATAAACTTAACTTATTAACCGGACACTGACTTTAACAGATTTTAATGATATTGTAATAATGCTTAACCCTCACTAATTGTCTAGGGTGTTGAGTGTCCGTCTCAGTGGGAAGGAGGGAGGAACGGGGATGTTAAGAAGTAGTTGAGAGGTAAACTTCTTGATGCTTTACAAAGGGAGAGGCAGATCAAGTTCTATATGGGAGGGTACAAGGAAACAGATTTAAAAAATAGGTCACAGGAAATGAAAAAGAAGATAAACTCATTTCCCATGTACATTTAGAAAAACTGATAAGAAGGCAAGAGTTTTCTATCAAAGGGCAGCCCATGAGTTCTCACATGGGAGTTTCTAAGTGGTAAGGGTTACATTTTACTAATATCCTTATCGCTATCTAGTAACTATTATGAAACCATCCAATAGCAAGCAACAACAAAGTGGTGACTAACTTATATAGTGAAACTCCATAGTGTTTTCTGAATGCAATGTGTGGTGGGTGTTGGTTGGTTAGGCCTCACTATGTAACCCAGGCTTGTCATTAGTNAACTGGCTGAGGGTTCTTTGTTTTACCCAGCATAGAAATCATGCACAGGCAAGAGCCTCTGTTGGTCTCTGGCATCTTTTCTGTCCCCCATGATCTGTCAGCAGCAAGCAGTAGCAGTACACAAGAAGCAGCAAGTGGCATCCTGTAATATAACAGTCCCGGCACAGGTCTTGGCTCTTTTGTGAGCTGTAGCAAGCTTTCCTGGATTTCCAACCAGCTCCCAAATCATGACATGGAGACTTCTTATCAGTTATGAATGCTCAGCCTTATCTTATGCTTGTCCCACTAGCTCTTATAACTTAATTTAACCTGTTTCTCTTCATCTACATCTTGCCTCGGGGCTTTATTATCTTTCTTTCACTCTGTATGTCCTGCTCCGTGCCTGTCTGGTTGGCCCCAGGCATCTCCCTTTCTTTCTCCTTCTCATTCTCTTCCTTTTGAGCCTAGATTCCTCCTCCTACTTATTCTCTCTGCCTGCCAGCCACACCTATCCCTCCTCTGCCTAGCTATTTGATGGTTCAGCTTTTTATTAGACCAATCAGGTGCCTTAGGCAAGCAAAGCAACACATCTTTACATCATTAAACAAATGCAACATAATCAAATGTAATACACCTTTACATAGTTAAAGTAATATTCCACAACATAAACAAATGTAACACACCTTTACATAGTTAAAGTAATATTCCACAACATAAACAAATGTNACAAATGTAACACACCTTTACATAGTTAAAGTAATATTCCACAACATAAACAAATGTAACACACCTTTACATAGTTAAAGTAATATTCCACAACAGTGAGCAGCCAGTGTTGCTGCTCTTAGTCTGAGGTCTGAGCCCTGTGACCCTGAAGATGAAACAACTCTGGAACTCTTCCGGTGACCAGGGCCTGATGGTTCTGTTCTCTGGTTCCTCACAGCTTTTTATCAGTACTCCATACTCATTTTCTCCCTGCTTCCACTTCCCTTCTTTCTGCCCTGGCCACTGTCAGAACTGTTCAGCTCTTCCTTCTGTTGGTGGCTGCTACTAGGACATTCTGGGGTACCTGCCTCTTCTGGGATAGCACAGAAGAGCCTGGGCTACAAGGGCTGTTCAGAAACTGAACCATGATTGGGTCACTTGGGTAGAACTGTTCCCCACTGGGGCAGAATGCTCTAGGGTGAATGGGATCTCCAGGCAGGAAAGCAAGCTTTCTTCCTGGTAGGGGTACCATACTAGCCCCATGACTGGATGTTGGGTCTATGGGAGCTACAAATGGGTGGGCTGCCACCTCTTTGACTGTCAAGCTGCAGTTACCAGAACTTTGTGCCAGGAGGCCCAGGGTATAGGAACACACACTGGAGACTGAAAGCCTGATGGTATCAGCCTTGGGGACAAACCCAGGTAGTATCAATTTCAATAGCATAGGGGCTGTGTGATTCCCATGGTGCCTGTATATCTTCAGTTATCAAGCCACTCTCCTGTGTGATTCAGTTCTTGTGGCACCTGTGGGATCAATCCCTCCCCAGGACAAATGCCAATGCCTGTGGCTGTGCTTGTATAGTCATGAAGCTACTCCCGAGGCCACGTACATATTGCCTCCATTCTCTGAGCTGCTTTCTCTGAGTTCCCAGCTAGCTCATCCAGCATTACTGAGAGTAAGGAAAGCCACTGGAGAAGTCTTTTTTAGACTTAATGTTGCTATGCCAGGAAAGACACTGAAGAGTGTCTCCCAGTAGATTCACTTAGCAAACTTGAGCAGCCTGCTAATACACCCCAGAAGGGATATTTGGACCAGTCCAGTCACAGCCTTGTCTCTATCACCAATCACAGTAAGGTTTTTGCTTTAGATTTAGCACAGTCTTCCTACCAGTCATGATAGTCCCTCACAGGGCATGCATATATGTGTTTAGGAAGACATATTACAAGCACATCAAAGACATTTATTTATGTTACATATTTGTTGAATACCGACTGGTACTGAGAAGAAAATTACACATAATAAGGGCTTTGAATGAGGAGGGGAAATTGTCCTGTTAATTAGAAGGAGTCCTGGTACTTTTTGTGCTGCTCTCCTGTCAAACACAAGCAGACAAATGGCACAAAACTATCAGCTAAGGCCACTGAGTGGCTGTGATAAAATTAGACACATAAATCCAGCTTGCTGGAAGGATAGGATGCCGGCCACTGAAATGATCAAACGCCACCCCTCCCAGTTAACATGAGTGGACATGACTCCTTTGCTTACTGAAGCTTCAGGTCCACTCCGCCCTCCTGCCTCCTAGAGAGGNCTCATTAAGGTACCAATCAAGGGACCCAGCACCCAGTCATAGTTCAGTTTTCCTGACAGCCTCCAACACAGAGTAAATCCCTTCCTTCAATGGGAGCCTAAACCTTCTAACAAGCTCCATGGCAAACCTTCTTATGAAGACTTCCCAAGTGTTGCCTCAGTTTCTTTCTCGGTTCCAGAATGCTCCTAAAGGCCCTTTATGGAGATCATCATTAGAGAGGATGGGAGGAAAAGTCCTGGCAATGAGGTATTTTTNTCCTGGGAATTGAAAGGAAAGGAGACAGCCAGGTGAGATNGGGGGATGAACACTCGACTCTGAGGGAGAAGAACATAGCTTCATTTNATAGCCCACACTTGATTTCACACGCATCACCCCTGAACACTGACTTTGAGATTAAAGGGAAAACTAATCCTGTTCTTCTTTTCTTAGCCAAGAAAAGCTTTTAGAAAAAATAATAAAACCCAAACATAAAGAGGTGGAGAGGTTCAGCCTGATAAAACCCAACATAAAGAGGTGGAGAGGTTCAGCCTGATAAAACCCAAACATAAAGAGGTGGAGAGGTTCAGCCTGGGGGACCTTTGTGGACAGTGTGTGTAGTGCTGAGAAAGAATTAACTGTCCCCCACTCTCATTCAGGATGTTGG
>LZPO01034946.1:196214-212674 GCA_001675575.1 Neotoma lepida
TAGCCCCGACTGATACAACTACAACCCGATTCCTGCACCTAAGGCTCAGGGAATATTTCAGAAAGGTAGTTGAAAGATTGTATGAGTCAGAGGACCAGGAAGTCTGCTGTGTGATTGTGCCTCCTAAAAATGACAAGGAAGCTTCAACCGTAATGCCTCAACAATATGGCAGCCTAAACAAGACCTTAAGAAGTATAAACACCAAAAGACATGCTAGCATTGAAGAGCGAAAGCTCACAGAGCCCCACCCATGCACAAAGCACTACAGGCAGCTAAGGAGTGTTGGGAGTGGGTGACATAGTTCCCCTCAGGGGTGAATCTCAGATTGGTTATCCAATACCAAATGATCATACAATGCATATACGTGCAAGTAACACTAAAGGAGCTGGCAGGTTGTATTTATAACTTAGTTGTATTTATAACTTTATAATTTATAACACACATACACAAAAGACCATGATTTTGAGAGGGAGGAAAGGGTATGGTACATGGAAGGGATCAGAGGGAGGAAAGGAAGGGGGGAAATGATGGAATTATAGTATAATTTTAAAAAGAGTTTTAAAATATTGAGCATAGTGGTGTGCACTTGGTGAGTCATAAACCAATGAGAGTCCTTGTCTCAAAAGGACATGAACAATGTTCCTGAAGTGGTTGAGCCAGGCATGGTGGTGCATGCCTTTAATCCCAGTACTTGGGAGGCAGAGGCAGATGGATCTCTGAGTTTGATGCCAACCTAGTCTACATAGTGAATTCAGACCAGTCAGAGCTACACAGTGAGATCTTGTCTCTTCCAACAACAATAAATCATATATAAGATGTGTGTGCGTGTGTGTGTGTGTATGATAACCATACACATATGATTTAAAGTTGTAAGTTGGATTGCTGTTACAATTTTTCCACTCAGAGCATGCAAATTGTTACTAATGAGTCCCCCACAACTGTCCCAAGGACCAAACCCAGGCCTTATGTATGGTAGGTAAGAAAACATTTTCCTTCACCATGGAGCTAATGATCTGCAGCTAATGATTTGATTTTATTTTTTAACCATGAAGTGACATGAGTGGAATCATGTGCTGATCTGCTCAGCCTCCTTTTTCGTCTTTCAATATTCATTCATAACAAGAGGTGCTAGGATGCATTCACAGCCATGAAGTCCCCTCAAAAACCAGCCAGTGCTCATGCTCAGTCAGCTTTCAATGCCTTATTATTTAAGAGACAGTGGTAACAGCTGGTTTATAATTTCTTAATTCCGGCCTCTAAAGAAGACATTTAGTGTGAAGGGGGAAGGAAAGGGAGTCTGATAAACACCATGACTTTGTCTGGCCTGTAAGATAAGGTTCACAAGCCTGCAGCCTCCATAGATAAGATCCACAGGGCCATTGTAAGCTCCACCCAGGTGTTTGCTCTGTGGACAGTGCATGCTCATCTGCATCCTTTTGGATAACTTTTCTTAGTAGAAGGGGATTGAATGCAGGCCGTAAGCCTTGGCGGCAAGCGCCGGTACCTGCTGAGCCATCTCGCATGCTCTCTTTTATTCTTTTTTTCAGTTTGAACTTGTATCTCCTTTCCTCTGAGCCACCTTGGTTTTTTCCACTGACACACTGCACAGCTTTTGCTTCAAAGGGGATAAGAGCTATTTCATTCGTGAAGACTTTAGTGCTGTTAAAATGGATCCCAAGGGCCTGGGACATGGCTCAGCAGGCAGAAGCACTAGCTGTACAAGCCTGGTTTCCTGAGTTCCACGCCCACCATGTAAAAAGCCAGAATCCATCACATCTGTGCTCCAACCATTCCAACGGGAAGGTGGGAGGCAGAGACAGAACCTAGAATCTTAAAAAAAAAATTTATTGAATTTTTTCCATAAAGCCGGGAGGTGGTGATGCACACCTTTAATCCCAGCACTTGGGAGGCAGATCTCTGAGTTTGAGGCCAGCCTGGTCTGCAGAGTGAGTTCCAGGACAGCCAGGGCTACACAGAAAAACCCTGCCTCAAAAAAAGCAAAAAAATTTTTCCCCTAAATATATTTTGATTATATTCTTTCCTCTCCCCCAAATCAACCAAATCCTCTCTATCTCCCTACCTACCTAATTTCCTGTTCTCTCTCTTTCTCTCTCTTAAACACAACAAAGAAACAAAACAAAATCCCTAAAAGGAAAAACAACAAAAAGCAAAAAATGAAAACCAAAGCAGACAACTAAGAAGGAAAATCAGTAGGACATAAAATACCCAAAACAAAACAAAAAGCACATATGCACACATGGAGTCCTTTTGCACTGACCANCCACTCCTGGGCATGGGGCCTGCCTTGGGGGGAGGTGATACACTCCCCTGTAGAAGACTGATCTTCCCTTTACCAACAGGCCATTACAAATGCTTTCTTGGTTAAGGGTGGGGCTTGGTGTCCACGTCACCTTCTAAGTGCTAGGATTTTGTCTGGTTTGAACTTGTGCAGGTCTTGTAAATGCTGTCACTACCTCTGTGAGTTCACATGTGTATCGGTCCTGTTGTGTCTGAGAGACATTGTTCCTTCGAGTTATCCATCACCTCTGGCTCTTACAATCTTTTTGCCTCTTCTTCCACATACATCCTTGAATCTGGGAGGAGGGCTTTAATGAAACATCACATTTAGAACTGAGTGTTCAAAGTTTCTCACTTTCTNNACCTTGTCCAGTTGTGGGTTTCTTTGTTAGTTCCCAGCTGCTTCAAGAAGAAGCTTCTCTGATATGGGTTGAGTGAAGCATTAATTGATGGGTATAGCAATGTCATTAGGAGTCATTTTATTGCTATGTTTCTTTACGTAAATAATGGTGATAGGTTTTCCCCTAGGCCCATGACCTATCTAGTCAGAGGTTTTTGGTTGCTTCAGCAGTGTCATGTATGGGTTCCATCTCATGGAGTGGTCCTTAACAAAAACCAAAAAGTGGTTGGTTGCTCCCATAACATTTGTGCCACTATTACACCAGTATATCTTGAATGCAAGTCACTATTGTAGGCCACAGGGTTTGTAGCTAGGAGATGCTGATATTTACTTTTCTTCTCTGGCAGCATGCAGAGTGCCTTCCAGTATCATGAATGCTGGTCAGTAGGGTTTGATGACGTATTTGTTGTCTTCAGCAACAGAGCCTTATCATCAGGGTGTGGAGAGTAACCAACAGCCTTGGCAATAGCCTGTGGTGTTTGGGGAGCCCTTTGGCCAAGGCTNAATAAAATGTAACCCATTCCTGGCACTGGAGGTTTCAATGGTGGTGTAAGATGTCTAGTTTGGATATTTTTCTCCCATTGTATTATTCTGTTTTGATTCCTTTCATATGTGTATATATTTTAGGAAGCTTCTATAGTAGTAGGTTCCCATGTGTCTTTTCAAAATGTCTTTAGTATTGTTCCCCTCCATATTTTCCTGCTTTATCCTGACCTTCCATCCCCTTCTTAATTAATCCTCCTATTCTAGTCCTCCTTTATCTCTCCATAGCATTGTATTCTATTTCCTTCCTTGAGATGTCCTTTCCTCACTCCTCATTCCTTCCTAGGCACTTACCATCTGTGGTTATTTTGATTGTGGCTCACAAATCTAAAGCTTAAAAGCTAAGATTTACATATAAGAGAGAATATGCAATGTTTTTCTTTGTGGGTCTGCATTACTCACTCAGGATGATTGCTCCTAGCTCCATTCATTTACCTGCAAATTTCATTTTTTCTTAATAGATGAATAATATATTATTGTCTAGGTATAGTATATTTTCATTATCTGTTCATCAGTTGATAAACATCTGGACTGTTTCAAATTTCTGGCTATTATGAATAGAGCAATAATGAACATGGATGAGTAAGTCTCTCTGTAGTAGAATATAGAGTTCTTTGAGTATATAAACAAGAGTGGTACAGCTGGATCTTGTGGTAGATTAATTTTTAGCTTTTTCAGGAAACTTCACACTGATTTTTGTATGGGCTGTGTACATTTTAATTCCCAACAGCAATGAATAAGTGTTCTCCCTTTCCCCACATCCTAGCCAGCATGAGCTGTCATCTGTTTTATTGATCTGGGCCATTCTAACTGGACTGAGATGAAATCTCAGAGTAGTTTTAATTTGCATTTCCTCATTCACCCATAATCTTGAAGTCCAGCTAGCCTGGAGTATCAAGCAAAAACAAGAGAGACCCTCAACAAGGTGGAAGGAGAGAACCAACTTCCAAAACTTGTCTCTTGACTTCACCATGCTTACTGTGGCATGTGGGATGTGTGCTCCCCGCCCCGCCCCCAGCTCAATATCCACAAGTTACACACAATAGGAAAAGGATGGTTAGCACTCAGCTTTGGCAGTAAGGTTGCTAAAGAACCTCAATAGTGTCTTCTTCATTTACAGATTCCATAGGTTGGGTAACTTTACATCTACTGTAATCACATACTCGTGCTTCTGCTGTAAGAATCAGCAGCCATCACACACCAATCACTCAGACTTCAACCCAGCTGGGTTGACAAACAACCCAGCCCATCTCTTTGTTTAGTCACGCTGTCTCGATGTCTACTTTGATTGCAAGGCCCATTTTCTCAGTGCTTGTGCTGGTTAGTTTGGGTCAACGTGACAGAAACTAGAGTCACTTTGGAAGAAGGAATCCCACTTAAGAAATTGCCTCCATCAGACTGGCTGTGGTGCATATTTTCCATTAATGATTGATGTGGGAGGGCCAGGCCCGTGTAGGCAGTGTTGCACCTGGGCAGGTGGACTTGGGTTGTATAAGAAAGCAAACTTAGCTACCAGCCACAGGGAGCAAGTCAGTGAGCAGTGCTCTCCAGGTCATCCCTTGATGATGCGTCNTAGCCCCTNTTTCCTACCACAGTGGTTTGGGTCCCTGTTTTATCACAGCAACAGGAAGCCAACCAGGACCGTGCAGTCATCTTTTCCATTGCCATCCTGATTTTCCTCCTGGAGGAAGATGCCATGGAATGTTCCTGTTTGGACTGGAAGTCTTTAAGTACTTTTTCTCCCTGCAAATAACATTTTCCTTTTGAAAGTGAGTTGGCAGCCCAGCTCTGGACTCTCCCAAGGTTCTCTTATCTCAAGTAGAACATTAAACTTCGTTGGACCAGCCCACTTGTTGATGTTGAGCACTAATTTCTCTTTCCGTTTTGTTCTTTTATGTGATCGAAAATCTTTTCTGCTCAAAGGACAGGGTTTCACTGCATGGCAGATGTACACATATGTGCCTTTCACGACATGATACAAAACATACAAAATGGACTGTGAGAGGAGAGAGAGTAATTNTTTGGTCCATAGAAGAGAAGGAGAGGCTAGGGAAAGAAGGAATACGTGTGAAAAAGTTAAAATGGAATGATCTAAAGTGAGCAAATGCATTTCATGCTGTCTATCATTCCACTGAGGAATGGATGGGTATATGCAATATGGGTGGATAAAGTGAGCTGTTCTCTCTCGGTGCTGCTGGCCCCTGTCTTGTTGTTAGTTAAGTCAGCATTTAGTTCTGCTGAGTCACTCAAAGGTCTCTCTGGTTAATACAAGCAAGTTCTCCATCCAAGATACAGTTTGACCCATCAGTGCCTGTCTCTTATACACATCTAGATGTGTATAAGAGACAGGCTAGTTCCCCATGTGACCTTGAAGTCACAGAGAACCAAATGGATTAAGGGCGTGTGCTAACTTGCATGGCTATTGTTTTTCTATTAGTGGTTGGCAGCCCCGTTTTTTCCTCTGACCCTCAGATAAATTTTATTAGGGAGGACAAATAAGATATCACCACACATTGGTTAGGGTGTGCATTGATGAGAGTGTGCCACAATGTCTCCCATAGCCACCCACACAAGATTTCTGACTTTTCACTATCAGGAATGTGGCTCTACAAAGCTATTTTTCTTATTTCGTTATCTAAATGTCCCAGTCATCTCTCTATCTCTGTGTGGCTTTCTACCCACAGGAACAGGGCGAAGAGCTATTTTTACATGCCAGGTTTTGACAGATGGGGCCCGCAGAGGATGGACTTCTACCATTTATCCCAATCATTTTCTTAGTCTTACCCTCATGGTCATGGCATCTAGTATTCATTCAGGTTACTCTACATCAGTGTTTTCAACTCCAGTGGATTTGGGTTTCCAGATCTTGATTCCAACCCAGGTCTCTAATAACAGCTTCAGGAAGTGTGACCCAAAACCAGAGCTGCCTGAGTGCTGTTCCATGGAGCTTCAGCCAGAGCTTCCATCCACTTGTCTGTCTTGAGGCTCTAGACCACACTTGGCAGCATGTGTGTATGTCTTGAGTTGGCTGCTGTAACCCTTCCTTCTTGCTTCTCCAAAGGAAGAGGTTTTGGAAAACAGCATCTTGCATTTCAAGAGGCAACTGGGATCTAAATTGAGANAGAATGTCACTCTTTTTGCTGTGGCTTCTCTTAAGGCATCCTCACACTAGACTTCCCCTCTGTCGCACGCACTCAGAAACTATCCCCCTATCACTGGCTATTTCAGTTCCGCGAGTCCATCTCCAGTTGCCATTGTCATCCAAGCCATTCCCTCTATTGATCCCTTTGGTTAAGTCACTGCTTGCCAGTCGCAAGGTGAGATAGTGTAGGACTTCCGTTAGGCTCATTCCCAATGGCAGGTGCCATCTTGGACAAATACAGAGAAAGGGATGATGCCTTCTATGATACTATAAAATATTTTCATGATCAGACTCTTGGCAAGGTGCATGGAGCAAGATGATCAAGCCCATCACTTGGTTTGGAGTTTTTGCAACTAGGTTGGAAATGATACACATCATGTCTTGCTTCTGTTAATCACATGACATTGCTGTGAGAAAATACCTGAGCAAAGAACTTGAGGGAGGAAGCTTCTGGGGGTCTGAACTCTGGTCCTCTTGCTTACAAGGCAAGGCTTTAGCCATCCCCGATCCTATTTTGGCTTGATTGTGAAAGATATTTTTTCCCCCGGAGCTGAGGACCGAACTCAGGGTCTTGTGCTTGCTAGGAAAGTGCTCTACCACTGAGCTAAATCCCCAACCACGAAAGATATTTTTTTAATTGAAATTTTTTTCATACAATATATTAAGGTTTTATTTTATTAAATGTAGAATACTTGACAATTTCTTTTCCTCTTTAGCCCTTGAAAGATGTTGCAACTACTCAGGGATTCCTGCATATGTTGCTTCCAACAAGCAACCTGGAGGCATTCACGTCTCTGTATTTTATGTTATATGTCCTACCACCACCTACTATTTATTTTTTCCTTTTTTTTAAAACATGTTTTCTGTTTTGTTTTGAGACAACATCTCACGTAACTCTGGCTGATCTCAAATTTTCTATGTAGCAGAAGATCACCTTAAGTTCCCAGTTGACTTTCCTGCCTTTCTTCCTAAGTTCTGGGACCCAGGGTGGGTACTACCACACTTAGTGCTAGCACTGTGTTGTGTTTGTGTTGATTTTTGTTTTTTCCCCAATTTTATATGATAGGCCTTATGTAATTTTCTTGTGAGTATGTGTAAGTGTATGTTCATATGTGTATGTATGTGTACACATATGTATGATGGTGTTATGTGTGTGTAGAGAGCACAGGTTGACCTCAGATGTCATTTCCCCAGGAGGCATCAACCTTGATTTGGAAACAGTGTCTCTTACTGGCTTGGAGCTCCCCAAGGCTGTCTGATTGGCTGGTGAGCCCAGTGGTCTGCCTAAGTTCCACCATGTCTAGCTTTTTAAAACATGGGTTCTGGGGGGCCAAACTCAAGTCCTCATGCTTGCAAGGCAAGCCCTTCACTGCCTTCAAGCTCTGCCTCCCAGCCTTGTGTAGTTTTCTTTCTGTTTCTTGGGTCTGGAGTTACTGAGATTCTTGATTTATAGCTTTCGCCAACTTTTGGAAGTTTTGGCCATTAACTTTTCAAGCATGTTTTCCCTTCTTCCTCTCCTCCCTCAGGGCCTCCTCTGAGACACAAGCTATCCTGCATCCTAGTGCTGCTCTCCTAATTTTCCATGAAAAATCTTTANCTCTGCACTTCATTACTACTACTACTACTTCTAATAATAATCATTCCTCTGTGATATCTGATACTCCATTAAAATCAGTATCTGATCTTCCGGTTAAGGCATTCTAGCTTTCTCTTCTATGGGTTTTGAGCCTTTAAATTCATCTTTATAGTTTTACATAGTTTCCCCAAGAATAGAACACAGACATAACAAGAACCATGGTGTCCTTGTCTCCTTTAGTCTAATAACTGTACAATGTTCAGTGGTCTTGGGACTGATTTGTTCCTTTATTACAGGTTTCTTAGTTTGTTTCTTGAAATGTCTGGTAGTAGTTGTAATTACCTCTTTGGTTTGGGATTGTTTTATGGTCTATAAATACTCATTTCTTCCATTTTTTTGAGGTATCTTCTCTCTTTGTAGTGCAGGTTAGCCTGGAACTCAGAGAGTAATCTAATATGGCCTTGTGGGCTCCTCACATCAATCCTCCTGCCTCAGCCTCCCTAGTGATTGGGATAATGTGCATGAGCCACCTCTATATATTCTTGAACTGTGTTCCAAGTTGCACTGAACTTATTTGAAAACAATTTGATTCTCATAGGTTTTGATTTTAGGAGTTGATGGTCAGAACCCAAGAAATACTTAGTGGGGGCCTAATTAGGCTTTTAGGAGTGTTTACACAGTGCCTCGGCAATGAAGAATGTCTCCATCTGGCCAGGGAGCGGACACAAGAACCAGCCTTATATAAGCACTGGGTACCATCCACTCCCATCTTCTAATAGTTCTTTCTGCNGCCTTCAAAAGTTCCCTCTAANCTTTCCTGGTCAGTACTCAGGTGAGTACTTAACATGGAGGATGCTTTGCAGTTCCCGGAGTTTTTCTGGGCTTCTCTGAAGTCCATGTCCCCCTGTGATCCTTTCAACTTTCAGCTCTCAGCTCCATCCCTTCGACCCAGAAGGTTTGTTAGATTTTTGACTTTATTTCCCTTCCCTGACTAGCTCTGAAGACTTCTACAAGCATCCTCTTAATGCTTGTCTGACATTAATGCTTAATGCTTGGCTGCCCTTTGCCCCACCCCCTTGTGGGTTATTTGAGAGAGAGAGACAATGAAATTTAACCCCGGGTACCTTTTTATGGCCAGAAGAGAATTATTAGCTGGACTTCTATTTAAAAATAAAAAATAAAAAGAATCTCACTCAACTTCAGCTTATGGTCCATAAAAATTATGTTTTATAGATGCTATATAATATTGCTCTCTCCGTGAGGAATGGATGAAATGGATGAATCCATTGCATTGCTTAAGACAAAACATTTCGCTGTTTTGTGGAAACACTTTTTCAGTGTCAGTTAAAGGGAAATGGCTGCCACAGTTGATCGTTATCAATAACCAGGAAGTAGTGTGAAATCATCACTAGATTCTAAGATGTTGGTTTGAGTGTGAGACTCTATATCCGTGGAGGTACCTGCCTAGGAAGCAGGCTTGTCAGAACTGCCTGGCCAGGTGAATTGGCTGTACTGACCATCATTTGGCGTGATGTTGGATGCTAACAGCTCTGGCAGCTGGCCACTGGCTGCTAAAGTTCCCTTGGCATTTTTAATGTCCCTGCTTGCTTTTGCTATAATGCTGGGCAATGCTGTGGTGATTTTAGCTTTTGTGGTGGACAAAAATCTTAGACATCGAAGTAATTATTTTTTTCTTAATTTGGCTATTTCAGACTTCTTCGTGGGTAAGTTATGTGTTTTTATTTCAAATAATCTTTTCAAACTATCATTTATTTCTAAAATCATAAAGTCTTGTTACTTCAGGGACTGTATGGATTAGAAGGGACTGAGAAGAAAAGTTAAAGTGTTAGAGCTCTGGAAAGGGTGTTTATGCCACCTTAAAGGAAATTCTGGGGAAGTTTTATCTGAAAATAGTTTATTTTCTTTATAGACTAAATGAGTCCAGAATAGTTCTAGAATTATTTTAGTGTCATGGTTAGTTTGTTTTCAGAGCTATTCTCTAGTATGTTTAGACTTACAAGTATTCTTTCCCAAGTAAGTATGGTTTCCTTTGTATCCAGTGTTGAAGTAGCAGAATTCAGATGCCTACTGGAAGCCAGCATGACCAGGAAGTGGGATAAACTATGGAACAGCACGGTCAATGGACTGTGTAGCACAGAATGGTACACACCCAGCAATCAGCTGCTCTACATATAGCGGAGGGCCACAGCAACATGTGACTGTGAGAGTTCACAGAAATCAGATTCCTCTTCCTTTGAAAACATTTTTTAAAAATCATTTTCACTCCTTTTCGTTACTGCTTTCTATGAGCCCAGTGCTCTGTCTGCTGGGCTGACAAGGCGTGTGTGCTCTCCTCCTCTCACAACGCTGCTCATCGTAGGGTAACTACAGCACTTCAGAGGGCTCATGTTCTCACAGGAGCTCCTAGGAGACTTTCTCTTGGTATAGCCACATTATTTTTCTTCATAACTATGTAAAGCCTGTGTTGATATTAACATACAATTCAGAGGATGAAACTCAGAGGGTGTCGAAAACACTGTGGTTGCTCAACAAATGTTAGTCCCCTTCTGTTTTAACTTTTTGACAGATAGGTTTTGACTCAAACTGAGTTCACCAATATTTGTATATCATCATACATAGTACATGTTAACATAGCTGGCCACTCTAGTACTATTAGGTAACCAGAGAGTCACATGTCCTCTCCCTGGACAGCTTCTCCTGGAGGTCTTCTTTAACACACACTCACTGTGGGACAAGAAACGGGACAGACCCTGAGAGCTTTGTGTAATAAGATCTGAGTTTCTGCCCATGCGCTCTCCTTTGCTGTCCTCTGAAGTGTGTGCTTTGGCTCTGAGCCTGGAGGGATACATGAAGGACAGGTTTTCCCGCAGCTGTAAGTCAGTGAGTTTGTCTCTTCCTTCAGTGGCATAGAATGTAAGATAAGTTCACAGGACTGTTGGAGTGTGGAACACTGGGAGGCCCCATGGCCATGCACTGAGTGCTGTGGACACTCAGGAGAGAGATGAGGCACACTTGGTTACAGGACTGTGGCATCCCAAGAGCAACCCTGAGCTGAGATAGGATTTCTAGAGTTAGAGATGGGGAGAGAATTCCAAGAATCAGCAATGGCAAAGGTACAAATCATTGTGTGTATTTTCCTGAGTGTGCACTGCAGGCTTACTGCTCTTCAAATGGTTGGATGGAGGAAGCAAGGGCTGGACTTTGTGTGGTGAAGACCTTCAGACAGTAATGTCAGTATGGAATGGAGCTTACCAAGAACAGAAATGACAGGCCACAGATGAAGGGAACCAATCAAACATTTTTTTTCTTGACACTAGTAGACATTGGACCTAGGGGCCTCAGGGTTAGTAGGAGTTACATTGGCCGTGTGTGTGTGTGTGTGTGTGTGTGTGTGTGTGTGTGTGTGTGTGTGTGTTTGTGTGTGTGTGTGTGATTTAAATCAACAATCTTCACATTTCTGTTTTCAATATTGTCTCTCCAGCTAACATTTCAACTAGATACAGGTCCTTGTTTTCTGCGCTCACCTTACATGTGTAAATTTATAAGTGTGTGTAAGCACAGACAGTAGTCTATCACTGTCTTCTTTCTTCACAGAATTGTATAACCTTTAGGTAACACTTAGCATTTAAAAGAGATGATGCACTTTGGCCCAGTGAGAGTGAGGCCCTGATGACTCTGGTAGTAGGGAGGGGTGAGGTGGAGAGATGGGAGAGCCTGGACTGGGAACGTTCAAACAGATGGTTTCAGGTAAGAATGAATGTCTCTGTGTCTGGTTCAAGGTAGGCAACAAAAAGGCATCTCCAATCAGGGCTTGAGTCAAGAGATGTGGCCTGCCTCTGAAAAATGACCTGTAGGTGTGATTACTTAGTAGAGTTGGTGGTCCCTTCCACCTGCNTGTGGGTGAGCAAAGATAGCCTTGTTTCTGCTGAGAGACCTCATGAGCAGGCCAAACAGGACTTCTTTTTTTTCTTTTTAAAATGGGTTCGTGCAGATTGGGTGTGGTGGCACACGCCTTTAATCCCAGCTCTGGGGAGGCAGAAGCAGGCAGATTTCTAAGTTCAAGGCCAGCCAGGACTATATAGCAAGACTCTGTCTCAAAAAGAAAAAAAAATACGTGATGTATTTGTGTGTGTGTGTGTGTGTGTTTGTACAAGCTCCTACGTGTGTGCGTGTGGGTGTGTATATGTGCATGTGAGAGCCAGAAGACAACCTCAGGGGTTACTGTCAGGAGTACTGTCACCTCCTTTGAGGTAAGGTTTCTCAGTGGTCTGGAACTCACCAATTAGGATAGACTGTCTGCTTGCTAGGAAAGTGTTTACCAGCTGAGGCATCTCCCTAGCCCCAAAGCCTCTTCTCATCTGCCAGTCTTGTCCTTCACATTTCCTCTACCCAGACAGCTTCTTCTGGAGATCGCCTTTAACTCGCACTCACCATGGGACAAGAAATGAGACAGACTCTGAGAACTTTGTGTAGTAAGATCTGAGTTTTCTGCCAATGCGCTCTCCTTTGCTATCCTCTGAAGTGTGTGCTTTGGCTCTGAGCCTGGAGGGATACATGAAGGANAGGTTTTCCCGCAGCTGTAAGTCAGCCTATTTTGCATTTATTAATTTAGTGTGTGGGTGGCTGTGGGTATTGGAGTGGATGAGTGGTGTGCCACAGCATGCACGTGGAAATGTTCAGGAGTTACTTTTACCCATCATGTGAGTCTAGGCTTGGTGGCAGGTGCCTTTATCTGCTCAGCCATCTTGTAGTCCCCCAACCCCCAAATTGCTAAGCCAGCCGTTCTTCATGGTTGGGAGTGGGCTGTAGAGCTGCGGGGTGATGGTAGGACAGACTGGATCTTCTGCATTTGGGACTGTGGTCCCTTCTTGCTCTGTGCACTCTTCTTGCAGGTTTCAGAACTAGACCCCGTAGAGACTCTAAATTTGTGGAAGCTGAGTAGCTAGGCTGAATTTGTTATTGAAAAGCAAAGACTAATAGAAGAGCAATTTTGTGTCTGCCATGCTGGTTGCCATCTCATTGTGCGCTATCACATCTGAACACTGCTTGTTGTGGGTTGAATGTGAACAGCCCCTCACAGCCCATGTGTTTGTCCTTGATTGGTAATGCTGTTTGGGAAAGTTGGAGAACCTTTAGGAGGAGGAGATTTCCTGGAGGAAATATGTCACTGGGGGTGGGCCTTGCGGTTTGATATCACAGTCTCACTTCCTGTGGACCCCTGACTCCTGACTATGGACACAATGCTCCAAGCATCTTCATANTCCCATTTGCCTGTGACCTCTGTGCCCCTTTAACTGTAAGACAGAATTAACCCAGCCCCTCTTAAGTTCCTTCTTGTCCAGTGTTTGATCACAATAATGAAAAAGTAATTAACACACTATGGCTATAAATATAGATGGACATGCCTATTAAATTGGTACTGTGTGGCCAGTGTTCCCACCTGTGGACATTTATGTCCTGATTAGCCATATGCTGGATGGTCAGGATAGCCTCTTTGGAGGCAAGCTGTGGTTGATGCCAACAAAGCCTGAAACAATTTTTTAGGATGGGGAGACTTTTTTAAAAATGCCTTTACACAGCAGTTCAGGTCAGGATTTTTCTCTTGGCTTCTGTACACATCTACTCAGATGTGTACGCTGAGAAGCTTAAACAATGGGAACTTGTGTTCATACACTTCTGGAGGCTGAGATGTCTCAGGTCAAGGTTCTAGCAAATTTGGTTCCTAGTGAAGTTTCGCTTCCCGGCTGCTTTTCTCTTGATCCTGCTCTGTAGGGATGTGTGCGGAGAGAGGCAAGCTCTGTGTTATCTCCTTTCATGTGGATACAAGTCCACTGAACCGGGGCCCCACCTTACGGCATCATTTACCCTTGGTTTTTCCTTTAGAGGTTCCGTCTAGCTGCTCTGAGAGTCTTAAAGCTTCTACATATAAAANAGGGAGGGGATGAGCACACAGTTCACAGCACCTCAGCACTCTCTCCACCATTCCAGCATCTCCTGTTGGGAGATGAATCCGCAGGAACCATTAAGGCCATTAGTTCCTCTCCCCGTTTGCTTGCTCTTGCTTGAGGAGAACATGGCTGCTTTCTGGCTCGGACAGAAGGGCAGGACCAGACTGGTGTTGATTTTAAGGGAAACTGGGCTTCCCCACTGTCCTCAGTTCATTCATGGAACAGTTACACATTTCAAAGCAAGTGAAGAGACAGGCAAAATTTCCTGCCCTCATGGAGCTTCTATTTCTACCAAGTGTGAAACTGGGGAGACATAATACACAACATAACTAAGTAAAACTATCTAGCATTTTAGAGGTGACAATTGCTGTTCAGAAAAATACAGCAGGATGAGAGTGGGGGGGAGGGTGGGAGTGGGGAGAAAGGCAAAGGAGGATTTTAGTGTAAAACTCGAGGGCTAGGGCTTGCTGAGAAAGATACCTGAACAAGCAGAAGGAACTCTCTGAGGGAAGACTATGCCAAGAAAAATCAAGTTCGAAGGATGTGAGGTGTACAGTGTATATGAGCCAGAGGCTGGGTGAGTGGCCTGGAGGAACAGAGGTGGGTGAGGGGCAGGGGGTAGGTGTCAGGGGCAGGTGGCGGGTGGCAGGGGGCAGGGGACAGAGGGCAGGCCACTGCACAGCTCATGGGCCTTTCCCTTGTCTTCATTCTCATTCCTGCTCCCCTCTTCCTCCCCAGCTCCCTTTAGCACCTTCTTTTAATAGAGCTTATTTGACTTCCCTCATAGCTTTTTAACCCCATATGCGAAGGCTCACTGTGCTAGCCGTGGAAAAACTGCTTTCCCTTAGCAAAATTATCCAGGAGCAAAGTTTCCGAGCAGTCTTGGCAGGAACACACAGGAACAGACCTGCCTGAGAAATATTTCAGATGCACGTCTCTGAAACTCTTTGGAATGAGCCACAGACATCACCATTGTTCCATAGAGAGAGGAACTGAGAACAGGCCATCTGTACCAAACACTGCGCAGAACACAGGACACAGCACGAGGTTTTACCAAAGGAGTGGGGTTGGTGTGTTGACTCAGTCCTTGGGGCTTGTCCCACAAGCGTGGGGACCTGGGTTCAATCCCCAGCAGCCACCTATGAAGCTGGGCATAGTGACATGCATTTGTAACCCCAGTGCTGGGGAGGTGAGCCAGGAGGATCCCTGGGTTTGCTGGCCTGCCTGCCTTAGCCAAATAAGGGAGCTCCAGGTTCAGTGAGAGACACTGTCTTCAAAAATAAAGAAATAGCTCCTGAGAGGAAGTGACTCCCCATATGGTCTTCTGGCCTGTGCACTGGTGCAGGTACACACACACACAGACACACACACACACACACATTCACACTCTCCCTCAGGAACACACTAGTGTGCCCTAAGCCAGTCATTATTTAAAAGCAGCTTCTAGAAACCTTAGCACATCCTTCCTCTTTCACAGAATTCGGAGAGACCACGGAGAAGACAGTAACTCAGATCTCTCTCTTTAATCTGTAAGTCAGTCGTGTCTAGTGATCACCCACTTCTTCTGTGGAAGAAATGAGTGTAGAGGTGGAAAATATGTGTGTTGAAAAGCCCCAATGATGGACCAAATATGAATGTCTCAGTTTGAGGTATTTTATCTCAGGTAAACTTGGGGCTCTACTTTCTGTCATAGTTGCCCGTCTTGACTTCACCCTCCCTGCCNGATGATGTAAAAGCCACCACCGGGAAGCTAACTGACCGTTGAAAGCACGGAGTCTAGGGTGGTAGTGTATGGCCTGCAGGAAGGCCGAGGCAGGAGGATCACAGGTTTGAGGGCAGCCCAGGCTACACAGTAAATTTGAGGGCAGCCTGGGCTAGATAGTGAGATTCTGTCTCAATAAACCAAACCCCACATAAAATCACATCGCCCCATAACTGAATCATAATGCTAACAGGTTGTCTGAACTACATATGGGAATGCTTGACAGGTTTGATGCAGGCCTGTAATCCCAGCTACTGGGGGTGCTGCTCCAGGAGGACTCAAAAGTTCCACGTCTGCTTGCACTACAGAGTGAGTTCAAGGCCAGCCTTGGCAACTTTGTTTAGGCTCTATCTCAAAATGAAAGCAAAAGGAGGTCTGGGAATGTAAGTCAATGGTAGAACAGTTGTCTTACATGTGGTTCTGTATCTAGTATTGCGAAAGCACTGACTACCCAGCTCTTCCTCCCGAGCTGGTCTNGTCTCCCATCTGTACNCAAACGCAGGTACAAACATCAAGCTCTGCCATCCTCNCTACAGCCTGGAAACACGCCCTGTGGAGAGAGAGAAAGCANGGNCTGTCTCCTTCCTGCTCGTCTTTTCATTTCNTTCCCTCTTANTATTGTTCTTAACGATGAACAAATTACTTACGCAGAGCACAAAGAGGTCTGCAAGAGCCCAATAAAATATAAAGACACACGACAGAATCAGGTTTCAGTCACAAAGAAGATCACATCCTCAGCAAGTAGTGACACCTGTCTGATGCGCCAAGGC
>LZPO01034946.1:244400-256906 GCA_001675575.1 Neotoma lepida
GATTGGTATGTTTATTCTTGGTGGTTATGGAATTCCTATTTGGGTGATGAAATAGTTTTGGAAATGATGATTTGATAATTCTGTATAGTGCTGTGAATATAATGAATGCCACTAATTAGACACTTAGCGTGGTTGACATGGGATGGTTTACATGACTGGTCCCAGTGCTCAGGAGGCTAAGGCAGAGGATGATGCAAGTTCAACACTGAATTGGGGCTACATAGTGAGACAGGCTCTGCTTCACACAAACAGACAGACAAAAATGGATAAAAATACTTTATGTACTTCATCACAACTTCAGTAATGTGCTCAAAACTCATTGAATTGTGTGCTGTAAGTGGGTGAACTGCCTGATATGTGAATTATACTTCAATAAAGTGGTTGCTTATACTCCAGGTATATTTTCCTTGCCTCTGTATTCAGGCCTGAGGGGCCATGAAACCTTGAACTGGAAAAATAATGAAATGCAAGTTGTTGGAGGGTTAGGGAGCTAAACACAGCTGAAGAGATTCAGATCATAACCCTAGAAACTCTCTAGGCTTGAGAGGGGGATGGCCACACGACATGGCAGGGAAGAATGTGACTAAGAATGGTGACTCAGAATCGCACGAGCCCCCAAGGCTGTGGGTAAGGCTATTATGCTCATATGCCACATTTACTGGCCTAAAATGCTCCAGAGAGAAGCCCCCAGATAAAACAGATTAGGCAGGTTTTGTTTGGAAGGTTTAGGACAGCCACGCTCTGAGTCCACCTGCACCAGGGAGGGCCTGAGAAACAGCAATGAGCTTAGTTTTGTGAGGCAACCCATCTTGCCCTTCCATCAGATGCCGGGTCTGGGACAGTGGGTGACAGTGGGTGATGGATTTTTCTTTTCACTGTGCCTGTGCAGTTACAGGAGTGGCCCTCCAGACTGTCCACAAAATCACTGGAGAAGACAAACTATCCATCCATCCGTTCAGCAGCACAAAGGAGCCCACATCAAGAAAACAACGATCCATTCCCTGGAACAGACCTACCAGCTGCCCATCAATCTGGTGCGAGCTGCAGGTGGCCTGACTAAATTACTGACGAACAGGCAGACAGCACAATTTGTCAGTCAGCATTGAGCTTAAGTGAGCAGAGACGCACATAAAGCCAGCAAAGCAACTGTAATTAAGAATCATAGAATCGGACTTTGCCAGTGCTTTCTTAAGTTAGCAGTGACCCAGCTCCAAGGAGTGGAGGAGGGGCGTCTGGAGCAGAATTAATTTCAGAGAAACGCCTGCTCTCTACATTTCAATCGACTTCCCACATGGGGATCCACGAGAATGCAGGTTATTTTTCCCCACTAGCTTTTTCCCCCTTCTTTGTTTTGAGACAGGGTCTTGCTATTTAACCCTCGCTGGCTTGTTGCTCACTGTACAGCTCATTTGGCTTGGAACTCACAGCAATTCTTCTGCCTTCACCTTCTCAGTGCTGGGATTGTAGGCATGTATAACCAGGCCCAACCCTGTTTGCTTTTTCTTTTAGACAAAACCAAGTTTTATCATACCTATTAAAGATTGAATGAGAATTGTAACACAAATTTTAAATAAAAAACAAACCAGGGAGCCAGGTACTGGGGTGAATTCTGAAAGATCAGAGAAGCAGAACAAGCCACAGCCAACCTCACCTTGTCAACTCCTCAGCTGATCTTGTTTCCTCAGACTGCAGGCTTCTGAGTCCTCTCCCGAATGAATCTCAGATGAACTGCTTAAAAGCCTAAAAGCTTAAAAAAGGCTTTAGTTTCTGGTTCTCACGTCTTATATACCTATCTGTTTCCTGCCATCACTTCCTGGGATTAAAGGTGTGTGTCATCAGGCCTGGCTGTTTCCAGTGTGGTCTTGAACTCACAGAGATCTGGATGGATCTCTGCCTCCCAAGTGATAGGATTAAAGGCATGTGCTACCATTTTCTGGCCTTTATGTCTATCTAGTGGCTGTTCTGTTCTCTGACCCCAGATAAGTTTATTAGGGTNCACTGTATATTGGGGGGACACAATATTCCCCTTTTTTTGTCTAAGAAAAACTATATACATAAGTATAATTAAGTATATACAATATATACAGTCAAAAATTACATTAACGATGTCCAGTCCATTAACATTTGACAAATTCAGACAAAAAATTTCATTATTTATCCTATTTTGGTGAGTCCAACCCCAAATTGTATATAATATACAAAAATCCAGTCCAATGTAAAATATTTTTAAAATCCTTTTTATATAAAATCCTTTTGTATATAAAAAATCCTTTTAAAAACTAGATTCAATAATCCACCTTTTTATCTTATATCCATATTCTCTCTTTTTTCTATTCATAGTAGATTCAATAATCTATCTTTTATCTTATCATTTCTATAAAGAATAGTAGTAAAAATAATGACTCAGTAATGTAACATCTGACTTATTTTTATTTTATATGTATGTTTTGCCCCCCCACATACACACATGTATGTATGTGTGTGTGTGTGTGTGTGTGTGCACTTGAGTGTGCAAGTGCATCTGCATGTGTGTCTGACCTCAGAGGTCAGAAGAGGGCATCATGTCCTCTGGAATTGGAATTCCAGATGGTTGTGAATGGCTATGTGAGTGCTGGGAACTGAACCTGAGTCCTCTGCAAGAGCAGCAAGTGCTGCTAATTGGTGAGCCATCTCTTTAGCTCCAATGGAAAAGGGGTAGCTCATGCTGGCCTCAAACTTGTGATCCTCCTGCCTCTGCCTCTTCAGCCAATCCCATACTGGTACGTGCCTCCAAAACTGCCTGGATATTTTTTTTTTTTTTAAGACAGTGGCTTGGGTAGGCTAGGCAGGCCTTAAACAAGCTATATACATGAAGATGACTTGGAATTTCTGGTCCTTCTGCCTCCACTCCCGACTGCTGGGATTACAGCTGTGCACCACAATGCTTGGTTTACGAAGTGCTGGGAACCAAGTGGAGGACATTGTACATATTAGGCAAGCACTCTACCACTGGCTACATCCGCAGTCCTTGCCCAAGCTGTCTCCAGGTTTGTGATGCTCTTGTCTCATCTGCCCCAGTGTTGGGATCTTGATTTCCTGCCATCACACCCAGCTTGATTTATTTTAATGGTGGTTGGAGAATTGTGGGCACTACCATGTATCTGGATGCTTAAGGGAGTATAGTCTTACAAATGCCAAGTGTTAACAATGAGTTGGCACTGGACCACATACAAAGCATAGACTTGCCTTAGAGAGCTTACATCCTGGACAGGGGAATAGCTGACAACAGAAATGGCTCTGCATTCCATGTCTACATGAGAAGAGGAGATGCCATAAGGGGTGTGTACCACTGTAANGGTTTGGAGTGGTTGGGATAAGGACTGTCTTAGCTTCCCCCTGCTGCTAAAACAAAATATTGTGAGGACATAGCTCACAGTTCTTCTAGAGGCTGGAAAGTGTAAGACCAAAGCACTTACAGAGTCAGTGTGTCTGGTGAGGGCTTGCTCTCTGCTTCTAGAATGGAGCCTCTGACTGTCCTCATGTGAAGAAAGGGACAAACACTGTGTCTTCATAGGAACAAACAGGCTCCCTCTGCCTAACGTCCTATTCCTATTGTGTTGGAGGTCAGGTTCAGTGTGGGGATGTTGGTTAGACAGGAACATAGAGCAATAGCAGGTGGGGAGGAGAGATGTTGGAGACCACTTCTTGAAGAGAGCATCGTTGGAGCTTATCAAAATCTAAGTAGGAGGGAACAGTACAAGCTGAGGGAAATGGGAGGGAAGATGGTCAGGAGACACTGAGCCAGAAGGAGCAAGAGAGAAAAATGAATGACTGTAGGAAACAGAATAATACCAGAGTAACTCCCAAGAGTCCTCTGACACGGGGGTCCATGCCATCCTTTCCTTATAGCCTGGAGATGCAGGGCTCACTGACGCAGAGTGATCCTATGGAAGAGGGTTTGGGAAGGAAAGTGATTACTCCTAATCATTAGTGCCCCCACCCCATTCTGCATTCCTGACAGTATTCACTGTTCCTGGTGCCTCCACTCCTTTATGCTCAGCCTTCTCAGCCACATTGTTTATTGGTTCACAGACAAATGATCATTTGGGAATAAGGCCCTGGACTTTGGGGCAATGACCCAGGAAGCTAGACTCCCTGCTGGTTCTAAAGCTGAGAGAATGTGAGAGTTAGAGCTGCTGCAGCCATTTTGTGATCACGAGGGAGAGCCTAGCTCTCAAGGGAGTCAGCACGCCAGGGTCAACAGTCACAGAATTTAATGAGGGTGTGTAGGGGTGCTGATCAATCGAACAGGTATAAACTGGCATCCTGTACTGGGATACGCCTGGTGGGATTCATTGCAGCTTCTCCTCTGCCTTCTCCTCCCCCTCCTCCTCTGCCCCTCCTTCTTCATCATCCTCTTCCCCCTCCTTCTTCCTAGTCTTCCCTCCTCCCTCCTCCTGCACCTCCTCCTTCTCCTTCCTAAGCTTCCCCCTCCTTCTCCCTCCCTTTTTTCCTCCAGTTCTCCCCTCCTCCTCCCCCCTCCTTCCCCCTCTTCTTTAAAAAGCTTAATTTGTGTTGTATCATCTGAAAAAAAAATACTATCCTGTAACTGTCTGATTTCCATTTTTACATATCTCTGTCATATTTCTACAAAATTTACAGTGATAATGAAACATCATCTAAAATCAACACCACATTCAGTTTTCCAAGTGATGGATTTTTTTGTTCAGAATTTTCTCCACTTGAGGTTATGTTCTTAAGATTGAGTCTCAGAAATAATGTGCCTACATTAAAGTATGGTTATACCATTTGTAATACTTAAAAATAATTGAGTGATTTTAAACTACTCAAATTATCCAAAGCAATACAAATATCTATAAGATACAAATCTAGTTTTTAAAATAGTTTATTCACTTGAATCAAGATTTGCCATGGTCTGAACATCCGTGTTCCCACAAACTTTGTGTGTTGAAAACCTGGTCACTAAGGTAATGGCATCAGGAGGTAGGAACTCTGGGGAGGTGGTTACAGGAGGGCAGAGCACTCATGAATGAGATTAGTGCCTTTGCCCTACAGAGTGCTGTGAGAGGACACCATCCGTAAGGAACGAACTCCTAAACACCTAACCTGCTGTCGCCCTGACTCCCTTCTCAGCCCTTACAACCTTGAGGTGTAGAGATTGGTCAGCTCACAGGTTTCCTTATAATAGCCTAAGTGAACTAAACAAGATGAAACCAAGGTCTGAATTTTGTTGGTAATAGTGAGGAAATACCACTCTGGAAATTACTGACTGATGCATGAAGCCTTGGGTTTTCATCCTGTCTTTTCCACCAGCTGCAGTCTCAGGCGATTATCTTAACCTCNCCTTTTGACTTAGCCACCTTGAACTCACAAGTTTGTTGGGAAGGTTCCATGGGAAGGCGTGTGAATCCACCCAAATTGTCACCTGCATGGCTAAGTGAGTTTACTTTGGGTGGCAGTTAATTTTATACATAAGCATGGCCTGGGCTGCAGGAAGCCCAGATACCTGAAACATTATATGGAGTGGGTGCCAGGATGACACTGATTTATCCACAGATCTAGTAAACCAGACTGTTCTCCCGACTGTGGGTGGGCACCACCCAGTTAGTTGAAAGACTGGCTCTCCCTCGAGTAGGACAGAGTTCTCCCTGTGGACAAGACCACTGGTGGTTTCCTTCCTCAGGACTGGAGCTGCACCATTGAACTTCCCATGTCACCAACTTGCTGACCCACCCTGGGAGCTGTGTCATGATCCCCATCCTTCGGTGAGTCTCTTTTGGGTGGCTCTATCTCCTGTCAGTCCTGCTTACCAGGAAAACCCTAGCTTTGGTCTAGAACATTGGCTCACACCTTTCCTCCATCGCTGCTGAGTTTCCTGACACAAGTATCTTACACTTGCTTGTGAATAATCTTCTAGCTCTGCTTCCACTCATTACCGACCCAGCAAACTGTGGCACAGAAGCCAATGGCCCAGATTTCCACTTCCTTCTTGTAATTCACAAAGCTCCTGAGAAAATACCTTTTAGTTTCTGCCTATAATCTCTCACTGTGGGGCTCAGACTGGGCATGCAGACTGGCTCCAAGCTTCCTCTGCTTGGGCATGTTCATGTCACTCTGCTTCCATCTCAGCTTTGTTACAGACTCTCCTTCTTTTAGACATAAGGATCCTTTCTGTCTAACAGGCTTCTTGGGGGCCAGCAAGATTCTGAATCCCCACTTCAGCTCAACAGTGACTCCGGCCTGTCCCTCACGGTGTTGGAATTTGGTGTATATTAGTTCCCTTCTCTGCAGCATTGGAAGAGGCAGTGAGACAAGAATGTTCTTAGAGGTTTTCTTACAGTAGCCCAGGTGAACTAAACAAGATGAAACCAAGGTCAGAATTCTGTTGCTGATAGCAAGGAACTCTTACTCTGGGAATTATTTTATGGATATGAGTGCTGGAGTTCGGGTTTCTATTGCTGTGATGAAACACCAGGACCAGAAGCAAGTTGGAGAGGAAAGAGTTTATTTGGCTTAACTTCACCTTTGCTGTTCATCACTGAGGGAAGTCAGGACAGGAACTCCCATAGGGCAAAAACCTGGAGGCAGGGCTTGATGCAGAGGCCATGGAGGGGTGCTGCTTACTGGCTTGCTTCCCATGGCTTGCTCAGTCTACTTTCTTATAGAACCCAGGATCATCCGCCAGGGATGACCCTACCCACAATGGTCTGGGCCCTCCCCCATCAATCACTAATTAAGCCCTACAGGCTTGCCTACAGCTCTATCCTATGAAGGCATCTTCTCAATGGAGGCTTCCTCCTCTCAGATGACTCTAGTTTGTGTCAAGTTGACATTATACTAGCCAGTACAATGAGTGTTTTGTGTGCATTTAAGTATGAACAGCACATGAGTTCCTGGTGCCCATCGAGGCCAGAAGAGGGCATCAAAGCCCCTGGAACTGGAGTTACAGATGGTTGTGAATGCTGGGAACTAAACCCAGGTCATCTACAAGAGCAACAAATGCTCTTAACTGCTGAGCCATCTCTCTAGCCCCAACCTTTTCTTTTTGAGACAGGGTCTTTTACTGGTGTGAGGCTTATCAAACAGCTAAGCTGATTGGCTGATGAGTCCCAGGGACCTACCACTCTCTGCTTCTTAGCACTGGGATTGAAAGAGTGAGCTATCATGTCTATTTTTAATGTATGGTTTCAGGGGATTGAACTCAGGCCCTTAGGCTTGTAAGGCAAATACTTTTAACAAATAAGCTATCTGCCCATCCCCTTATTATCATCATCATCATCATCATCATCATCATCATCATCATCATCATCATCATTATTATTTTTCAGTACTGGGAATAGAACTCAGGGTCTTGTGCATGCTGAGCATATGCTTTACAACTGACCTATCTTTTCAGTGGCCTTGACTTTTTGTTTTGGGACAAGGTCTTCCTTACTAGGTAGGCTGAACAGGACTTGAACTTGCAATCCTCCTGCCTCAGCCTCTAGAACAACATGCCAACATCATTAACCCAGGCTTTAAGACGCTGAAATAGAAATGGAAGTACTCATGTTGTTTTTGGAAGGAAGCTTTAAAAGAGAGCTAGAGAGATGACTTAGCGGTTAAGAGCGCTTGCTGCTCTTGTGGAGGACTCAGGTTTGGTTTCCAGTGCCCACACAGTGGCTCACAACAGGCTTTGTCAGGGGATCCAACTCCCTCTTCTGGCCTCTACAGGTACCAGGATGCACATACAAGGAGGAAAAACATTCATACACATAAAACAAAACAAAAACCTTAAATAGGGTGTAATTCTTACTATCCTCTTATTGATTCCATAATTGTGTATAAATACATAATTTGCAATGTCATTTGTGAAAGTTTATGGTCAGGTGGTATCTGGAATCTGGATCCCTGAGTGACACTCCTGAGCAAATCCCACCAATCTATGACTCATGCGTGTCCCAGCCCACAAGAGTCAATGAATGGGAGGGGACATAGCTGTCCAGAAGTCTGAGAGCCTTCCAGGAGTGATTTCCTCTAGGACAGAAACCCATTAGCATGGGCCAAATCCACTCTGGCTTTATAAATAAAAATTGTGTTCATACTCACTCATTATGCACCTCTGGCATTGCTTTCCTGTCTCAGTGACAGAGCTGAGTCTCCCCAACAGAGACAGCAGAGCCCCCAAGGACAAAAATATTTTCTACCAAATCCTTGATAGAAAAAGGATGCTGGCTTTTGCTTATTTCTGGACATTTGCTAATGAAAATATAGTGTAGAGTAGGATGGGAGAGGGAGGGGGGGTGTTGGGAGACAGAGACAGGAAGGAAAGAGAGAATGCATCTGGCCATGATACTCTTGTGCAAAACTGGAGACTTGTGTCAGGTGACTCTGAGTCCACCCTGGAATAGATGGGCCAGACTTTGAGCTTCCTTGTCTAGTCTGTAGAATCCAGTTTGAGTAAGAATACTGCTGATCCACTTAAAGAAAAGTCCCCTCCCTTGGGGTCTTCCCAGCCTCTGTGTTTTATCACCAAGGAGAGCTCTGCTGAGATGATCTGACAAGAACCTCCCTGCTCTCATGGATCCTTCCAGGCATTTNCTTCCACTGACCCCACCTTGCTCCTTGGTTGTAGATGCTATGTGACCTTGCTGCACTCTGAGGTCAACTCCCATCTCTCTCTCCTGCTGGAAGATCCCACTGTGTTGGTCCCTATGTCATGATAGTCCTGCCTTGAACAAAATCTTCCTCATCATCTTTGACAATCATCATGAATAACCCTTTTTTCTTTAACAAGGACACCCACCACTTCTTCAGCTCGCATTCCAGAGACTGAGACTCAACACAGGATTACAGGTCATCACAGGGAGGCTAAAAGCAGCAGCTGTGCAGAGGAGGGAAGAGCAATGTCTGCTGTATCAGCCTATGTGGGGATTGACTGCTGTCCTCTCTCCAGTCATCCCCAGTGGGGACAACAGATGTGGGAGATTAGGAGTTTCACCTGCTGTCCCAGTACATCTGTATTTGTTCCTCAGCTTGTTGTTGTCACCAAATACCTGACAAGAAGCACCTTAAGTGAGGAATTTGTTTTTCTTGCCCATAGTTTTGGGAACTGTAGTCCATCATGGTGGGAGGCAGGGAGACAGGACCAGCTCATGGCTGTGGCAGAAAAAAATGAGACTGATTGCTCAAATCTTGGCAGATAAAAAAATGGATTGGACAGGAAATAAGGCCACAACAGGCCCAAGTTCTTCTCCTTAGTGGTTCACTGCCTCCAGCTAGGTACTACCTACCAAAGTTTCTTCAACTTCCGAAAACAGCATCACCACTGGTGGCCCAAGTGTTCAAACACATGAACCTGTGGGTGCTTCTCACATACCACTAAGCCTCCCTGCCCTGACCAGGACCACTAAACCTCCCTGCCCTAACCAGGACCACTAAGCATCTTTGCCAGGACTAGTACTGCAGCAGAGAATACTATTTGTTCCATCCTCTCTGCTCACCACCATGGCCCATAGGTGCCAGTGGTCATGGCCACTGCCCACGGCCAGTGTTGTTTGGAGCATAACTGGAACACAGATCCTTTCTGTTCCAGAGAATGCACCACTGCTGTGCAAGTTTGCCTCACAGTGCAGGAAACTACAGTGTGGTGCAGGGAATGCTTTGATCTCATCCTCGAAATGCAGAGCATAATGGCATCAATCTCTGAAAATCAAATGAACTCTTGTGGGAGCAGCACAGGGCCAATGAATAAAATTATATAAAACAATTTCATACTTGACATTTACTGAGAGGGGCTTAACTTTGCCTACATATTTTAGTCTGTTCAGTGGATATTATTTATTCATGTCTCTTTTCCCATTTGGTTCTCAATTTATCTTTTGGGGACTCAGAATTAAACTGTAAAAATGTATATATGCTAGACACTGTTTTATGTGCCTTCAATGGGGAAGTCATCAAAATCTTGAACAGAATAAGATCCAGCCTATTACAAGGGTGATTTAGCGGAAATAAAATGTAATGTTTAACTCAGAGAAGCTGGGAAGAAATGAGATTTAGGAATATGGAATTGGATAATCAGGTAGTGAAATAGCAGTAGTCCCATGGAAAGAATATTAGGAGATCAAGACTGTTGGCCCAATTGGGGACTCACAGTGACCCAGCAGGACAAGACCAGCTTCTGATTCCAGTGACAAGGAACAAAGAAGTTCAGCATCTTGTGTCATCCACCCATGTTACCATTTCGAGTAGAGAAAGAATTAACATTCACCAGATTAAAAAACAAAAAGAGTAATATACCAACTCTAGGGAAGGGGCAGCTTCTGATGCCAACCCCTGAAGTTAACACTTGCTTAGATATTCCACAAGATGAGGGACGTTCATACACAGACACGAGTGGGAATCTGTGAGAGACACTACAGGACAGAAGTTAGAGAAGGAAAGCACGAAGAATGGAAGTGAAAGGCAAAGGTTAGCCTGCTGTTTTCTAGACACAGGAGTCGTGAAACAGTAGAGATGTATTCTTTCCCAGTACTGGGAATCTAGAATAATGATGCACTCTGTGGGGAGTCTTCCTGGTCCTTTCTTCTCTTCTGGAGGTGGCTGGAAATGCAGAGCATTACTTGGCTTATAGACACACCGCTCTGATCTCTGATCTCTGCCATACCTCTTCCCCAACCAGTCTCTGTGGGTTTCTGTGTAAGTTTGTTTACCTTTTTTTTTTAATTTTTATTTTTCGAGACAGGGTCTCACAGTGTAGCCCTGGCTGATCTAGCATTCACTATGTAGACCAGGCTGGCCTCAAACTCACAGAGACCCATCTGCCTTTGCTTCCTGAGTGCTGGGATTATGGTGCACCTCCTCACCCACACTGACCACAAGCTGCCTGAGTTCATACGATGATTCTGTGATGTTGGAACTTCGGGCCGTTTCCCGGCTAATGAAGTTTAATCTCAGAAAGGCAAGGTGGAATGGAGGGAAAGCCCAGTGGAGGATCTGAGACGGTGGGAGACTGCCGGCCTAGCTGCCCACCCAGAGCAAGGTGGAATATACATAAGGCCCTCTGCCTGGGACTCTCCTCTCCTTCATCTTTGCCTACATGCTTGTGACTGCCTGAAACAGCTGAAATTCAGTCCTCGAGACGAAGACTTAGGTTCTAGCTAATCTGGACAAGAAGTTTCACATTCAGGAAGAAATTGTGTTCAGGAATGCTTGAGGGCTTGGGAACGTTGATCAGATTGTATATACATATATATGTATATATGTGTCTGTGTGTATAGTATATGCACGTGAGTGTGGTGTATGTGTATAATCTATGTGCACATGTGTGCAGTATGCACACCTAGGTACATGCACAACAGCTGGGCATTCTGCTCTGCCACTCTGCCTTGTTACCTTGAGACAGGGTTTCCTAAGGGTTAGGACCTAGGCCAACAAACCCAGGAATCCTCCTGTCTCAGTCCCCCATAGCGCCTGTGTTCCAGGTACTTATGTGGCTATGTCCTACTTTTTACTTGGGTGCTGGGGATTTAAAGTCAGGTCCTCATGCTTAAGCAGCCAGTGCTCTTACCCACTGAGCCAGCTCATCTTCCCTGCTGAAGCTGTCTTGAAACAAGTTTTTTTGTGGGGGAGGGTAGTGGTTATAGATACACACGCACACACACACACATACACATGTGCGCACACTCTCTTTTTCCTTCCTTCCTCTTTCTCCATCCCTCCTTGCCCGCCCATCCATCCACCCATCCATCCATCCACCCATCCATCCATCCATCCATCCATCCATCCACCCATCCATCCATTTGTTTTCACAGGGTCCGATGTACATTCTGCTTCACAAATGAGTCCGTCAGATACGCTAAGGCTATAGGCTGAAGATGATGCCCCAACATTACAAAAAAAAAAAGATCAACCTCGGGTGACTGTCCAGGTAGCTAGCTGTTTCTGTCACATTTTTTGGAAGTCGCTTGTTTGCATTTCCTGTTTTACTAGGTAATATTATTTCCTTCTCGGGTCTCTGAGGGAGTTGAAGATTAGATTGTTACAGTTTTCTTTGTTAAGAAATTCAGAAAAGAAACTAACTAAGAGGTGTAAAGTGTATAAATTTGAAAGATATCATAAGATAATATTCTGTTAGTAATATAAGTTAGGATAGAAAGTGAATTAGGTACATTTAGAACTCACCAAAATAAAACAATGGAGTATTTTCTCTGAATTTGTCAAATGCTAATGGACTAGATATTGTTGATGTATTAATCACTTGTATATACTATATATAGCTATTGTACTTATTGTAAATAGTTTTTCTTATATTAGTTATAATTTTTAAATTTTTTTAAATTTTTATTTGATAAAGAGGGGAAATGTCGTGATATTTTATCTATGTCCCCCAATAAAACTTATCTGAGGATAAGAGGAACAAGGTCAGATGCTAGTCTTACAATTAGCACATGCCCTTAATCCTATCACCTAGCAAGGGTCTGTCTGGATCTCTGTGAGTTCCAGGTCACACTAGGAAAAAAGTCAAG